>VWZK01006474.1:51748-198557 GCA_013396935.1 Baryphthengus martii | reverse complement strand
ATAAATATATATATAACTGTTTCAGTATGTGAAATAACATATTCAGTTACTCCCTGTGTAATTTGTATGGATTGACTAAGTTTGGATAATAGCTCTTTCTAAATTGTTTCCAGAAATTATAGAGAATACTTTTGATAGATTTTCCTAATTTTACCTCGTCTTGTCAAGACAATATGTTCTCCTGTCTTGTTCCACCTGGGTCTAAAATTGCCCAAGAATGGAGTGCTAAAACTGAGAAGTGAAGAATGTTTTAACAATATAAATTAAAAAGCTAAATCTGCACAACTTCTTTGCCTTTGTCTAGATAATTAATAAATCAAGGAAGCAAAACTAAACATCTCAAATTGTCAAAAAAATTTATATCTTGTAGCAACGTATATTACTGGAGGAAAAGTCCTAGCTTTCTTTGATTGATCAAATGATGTGAAGAAAAGAGAAACTTTCTCAGCAATAAAACCAGGCAAACTACTTTATTAATAGGAATTCCTAAACTAATCTGTTGAATATTTTTAGGGAATGAAAAGCATTGTAATTTTTTAGACCAAAAGTATTCATGTTTCAATAACTTAATAATTTTTAAAATCTATCCAGAAACTTGCTTAAGAAAGGGGGAAATCTGGCAATAAAACCTTAAACAAACAGCAAATTAGATATTCCATTTGATCCAGGACTACTTTTTTTTTGTGGTTTAGCCAGCACAATGAAAAATCCATTATTCACGCAGCTCAGCTCTGCGGTATGTTCTAATACAAAAATACACTACATCAAAACTATGACAAATTGAGGCGGAAATGTTAAATTGATAAAGCAGATCTCCACCAGAGGATTTGAAAGTTGTATCAAGCAATATAAGTAATTGTGAGGAGTTCTTTGTATATTAACCCCTTTATAACTCATGCACATATGCTTAAAATTGTGTGATTTTAATTTTTTTTTTTGTTCTAGCTGTGTGTATGAAAGCAGCGCTCATTTTCTCTTTTTTTTTCAATGGCTTTCTATATAGAAATTAAAAAATATGTACTTGTTCACTGTCAGCTCACCCCATCATTTTAAGGAAGGCCATGGAAGCCCAGCAGTATTTCTAGCACTGCAGCTCAAACAGAAGGCTGCAAACAATTTTGAGATATTTTGACAGCTTTTCAAATTCTGTATCAACAGAAATCAAACCCTTTGTTTTGTGAAGCTTTAAGGGGAAAATACAGGCCGGCAAACCATCCCTAAGTATCTAATAGCTGAATAATTATGTCACATATTGAGAAAGCAGAGGTTTAATTCCTGTCTTTTTCTCACAGGAGTGCCTTTTCATTGTGTTATGACTTCAGTGTGTCTCTTCCCTTTAAAAGTGTTGGGGTTTTGTTGATGGGTGTTTTTGTTTGTTTTTTGTTTGTTTGTTTTTTTTTTCTAGAGGTGATTTGCTCCTGAGGAAAGTTCAAGTTTTAAAAATCCATCATTTTGACAAATCCCCTAACCAGCTTCTGCTAAGAATAGCTTTCCACCTAGTTTTACAAGTCAATTTAATATTAAATGCATGAATACTTTTTTAATGTACTTTGCTGCAGAGCAATAAATATAGAAGCACCATAATTTAACACATTTTTATAGATGGTATACTGACAGTTTTCCTACCAGTGACAGGAATACTAAAAGTTCTGTAAGTTTTAAATTGATTAGTTTCTAGCTGTTGCGCTGATAACATAAAAGGAGCAAAATGTGGGAGTATTAATATTTATTATCTGAAACAACAAAGTATATTAGAAATATCCTAAAGCCATGTTTTCACTTCAAAAGAATGACTCAAAATGTTAATTGTTTGATGAAAGACCAGGAGATATCTGTTTCTGTTTGTACTCTAAATGGGTGGATGATTTAGCCCGAGGAGTGGAATCCTGAATGGACCTGACTTACAGCTTTATGGTTTGAGTTCATTTCAGTTCAGAAATTGTTTATGAAGAAGTGAATAATAATAAATAATAAAATAAAAATAATAAAAGAAATAGGTGACTGCGGCTTTGCCACTAAACTTGAAAGTGCTGATCATCTGCATTATAATAAAGGTCAGCTGAAATTGTTATAGATAAATAACGGGACTTAGGAACAAAATTGTCTATGCTGAGAGAGGATGGGGACAAGGAGGACAAAGAAATACTGGGGTGTTTCTTTTTTGTGTGGTGGTTTTGTTTTGTTTTAGAAACTTGGAGTTCACACTGATTTAAGTTTTTTGGAGCAAACACTGAGACTCTAAATATGAAATATTATGATAACATCTGTTATGCCTGCTGACTTGTCAGAGAGTAATTTGTTCTTTTGGTTACCACAGCCAGTTTTTACATCATTCTATTAACCATATAATGAAAGCAGCCAGGGAGGCATAGGCTTACAAGGGTAACAAAAGCATAGACTTTGGTGTTCTCACAGTCCAGTAGTGTCCTATCAAACATGTTCTTTCCAGCTTCCCCAACTCTTATGCTGATTGGGGAAAATATATGTGCCTTTTACAAATCTGAGTCTGGTGGGTTTTGAGGATATGAGGTGGCCTAGTGTTTTGCAGAACTGACAGTCTGTTTTGGCTGTATTACTGAAGCCAGGCTAAGGGAAAAGAAAGTGCAGGGAAAATAGTACTAATGGGAAAAAAAAATAAATAAATCCTGGACTCTTTCTAGATTCCACAGGTACTGCGAACTGTTCTGTGTGGAAACTGCAGGCTTGTGGTTGGTGTGGAATTGCTGAGTGACAAGCTTAGTGGGAAAGGATGCTAATAATTGCAAAAGGCCATGGATCTCCCAGAATGTATTTTATTATCACTTTGTTTTCACTTCCAATTCTCTGCAGCAACATAATGAAAAAAAAAAAAAAGAATGAAAGTCACATTCTGCTTTGAGACATTTTTCAATGTTCCTATTATGATAAAGCTTAGAGCATCTTGATTCGTGTTTTCTTTTCAGACCTTGAAAGAGCACAAGAAAATAGCAAGTCTCTTACAGAATTTTCTCACAGACTACTTCCACATCCAACTTTTCTTACAAGTTCTGAGGAGACATATTTCTCAGAACATGCTTTTTTATTGTGTCACAGAAATAAATTAACACATAGAATTTTTTTATAAAAACTGTGGTAGTTTTTGCTCCAGGATAAAATTTCAATACTTGCTGATAGCTTTAAATAAAAAGAAACCAAACAATCTTCTAGAAAAGTTTGCAAATGACATGACAACTTTTGTTATTTGTAAAACTAAGAGAACGTGAACTGGGTGGGCTGTTAAAATTGTTCATGTTTTGAAGCGGAGTTCTTGCAGCTCCTATGAGGGAAACAAAAAGCATTTTATTTGGCAGAGCGACAATAGGACATTGTGAAAGAAAAATGTATGCAGCCTGATATGACAGATGGTGAGGACTGCAGAGCAGCCATTAGTATTGATATCAAATTTAAAATGACCTAATGTTTATAGGCTTTTCTGTATATGAATGGATGACATATTAAAAAATTGCTTCAGTAGGATTTGCCTGATGAATATTCTTTCTTGTTTGCTTGGATAGAAACACTGTAAATGGTCTGACTCTGGTTTTGGGAGATACGCAGGTACGTGTTTAAAAGCCTGCCTTCCATCTCTGAAAGCTTTTCCTTTGTCAGTGTGTTTGAGAAATGTTGCGATTCTGTGCTTGTGTTCGTAATGGAGTGAGATTGTTGGGTTATACCAATAATGCTGCATTGGGGCACTTTCTGCCATCCATTTTAAGCGTGGTGGGATGTATCTGGAAGTGAAATGGATTTTTTTTTTTTACTAAGTAAGAAGACAAAAATATACTTCCTTTAACCATGCATTTTAAGAAGGCTAGGCAGAATTTTAAATGTTGGATGCCTGCACTTAAGCTTGTAAACTAATACTTAAATATCATAGAATTATTAAGGTTGGAAATGACCTTCAAGATCAAGTCCAACCGTCCGCTAAGCATCATCATGACTCCTAAACTATGTCCTGAAGTGATTTGATTTTTATTTTCTTTCCAATATATTCAGTACTTTTAATTTTTTAAGTGATACTCTACATTCTGAGTGCCCTTCAAATTCTGATCTGTTTATTTTAAAGCCACTAGAGAGATTGGAAGGTTAAACTAGACTGACTTCTAGCTTTAAAAATTGTCCTCTGATTTAATTTTCTTATCTTTGCAATATAAAATCTCAGGCATATTTTTTTTGCCTTTTTAATTTAACAGATTCATTGATATGTCCTCATTATGTGCTCTGTCCATAACAGAGTGACAGTAAGAGAGATAAAGTTTCAGTTGTGTTAAAGCAGCTCATTTGCTGGATATTTATACATGGGAATCAGACTCAGCATTGAGGAGGATTGATGCGAATAACATCCAGTTGGATGGTACAAGCTGGACATCATAAAATCCTTCAGAAGATTATTACAGTTTTATTTAAGCAAGGCTAGGCCAAGTCAAGCTGTAATGGCTGAAAATTGTGACCATTAGCTAACTGCTCAGTTTATTTTAATTTTTTTAATTATTTTTTCTTTAATCCTTTTAGTGGGGCTACAATCACATCTGCCATTTCTTTTTTATCACAGAAATGGACAGAAACCTAACAGATGATACTAAAAAGCTGGTCATTTACTAAGACAATAGAAATTATTTTGCAGGTTTGCACAGTTATGCATAATCGCATTCATCTCTGGGGTCATATTATTCAGGAATATTCAAACAAACGCCTAGATGTTGAGGAGAGTATCTTTTTAACTTGTAGCTTTGCAAGCTATAGATAAGTTATACTGCTATATAAAAAAGAAAAGAACTGTATTTAAAAAGGCGTTGACGTGGGACTCTATGGGGAGAGTTGCAAGAACAACACATATGGGCAAGCCCATATGTTCCTGAGATGCTAAAGCACTTTCAAGTTTGCTGACTTTTTGGAACTTTTCGGATGTATTTGTGTCCAAGCCCAACAGGGCTGGAATTAGGGTATTTTATTTCTACAGAGAATTCACCTAACCCAACTGCCTTTGGTCATGTCAGAGACTTCAAAAATCTAGTACTTCATTTTAAGTATTTCATGAAAGGAAGCTGAACAGAACAAATAAGACAAGCAACCAGCTTCTCGTTTGCAACAACTGTATGATAGGAGTGTAGCTGCTAAAAATAACAGTGTTTCGTGGTAACTGTGTGTTTGGAGGGAGAGGCAAAAAGGATGATATTTAGCTGGGTTTTCTTAACTAGTTTCCACAACTTGTCCTGCATAAATTCTGTAAGGATACACACTGCTGCTCTTTGAAAGTTTTGTAAAATACATCAGGAAGTTAGACACTTGCTAAGACATCAATTTGCTATTCCAGTAAGTGTTCCAGTTACTGAATTTCACACATGAAATGTGATGCATTAACCAGTTACCTCCAAAACCACTCTTCTGTCGGATTAAGTTAAATTTAAAGGAACTATTTGAATGCAACATTCAAATTCACACCACGTCTGTATTTCTTTGTAAAGACATCAGTGAAAAAAAGAGAGGTCTTTTTCATTAAGCAGAGTTTTGGCTCTAGGATTTCTGTGGCATTATGGAGAACTCCTTAATGGACTTATTTGGAGTTTGCATCCTTAAATTTATCTTATCTCAGACTGTTCTCTGAGGGAAAACTATTTCTTACCCAGGTTTATGTATGTTGAATTTGGTAGCAAAACCTTCCTTGGAAACCTTCAAAAGGCCCAGAAAAACACATTCTTTTCTGAAATACATTTATGTCTAAATATTTCAGAGAAACACATGGCACGTTTTTAAATAAACTGAGGAACGTGTTGCTCACCTGGAATTATAAGCATCACTTTGACAGAATTCGGGATATATCCACATAACAATTTCGTGGTTTGATGAAGAGTAAAGCTGTTTCCTATATTCCAGCGTGAAGAATCATTTGTGGTGAAATGTCCATGTGAACTTCACGTGCAATTTTATATAAAATGGGATCAAACATGCTAGATACAAACATCTAAATACATGAATATAATTCATTGTTGATTCATACAGACTAATTGTGAAAGTAATTTATCACTCTGTGATCACAGAAAATTTGAGATTAGAGGTCTTGGTGAATTGAGACAAATAAAAGCAACAAATAAATCCATGAACATAAGTTTCTGAGTAGCTAGTAGACTTTGACCACTATTAATATCTATGTCTTATAAAGAATTGCTTCTTTTTCTTTCATTTGTTTTTTTTTTTCTCCCCTCTCTTTTTAATGCAGATACTGGCACTTTTTTTCTTGTTTTAGTCAAGGAAAGTCTGTCACTTATTGCTCCTGTCTACCCTCATGTTAATGAGTCAATGTTATGACACACATTTATGTTGAAAAGGTGTTTTGATTGAAGTTACTGAGAGCAACAGCAAAAGTGCTGAGAAGTATCATTTGAAAAGAATAAGAAAATACTCTGCCTTGTCCAATCAGCGCGGATATTACATGATGAAGACAGAATAGCACGCTTAACAAAAATTACCAAAGAGAACAGAATTGACAAATCTTAGAAACTCAAGTTAAAATTTCTGATCCTCAACATTAGCTCGGTCTGATGGAGAGTATCTGCCATCTGGTGGCTAAATGTGCAGTGCAATTTAAAGGTGAAGAATGAGATGTCCTGAGGTCGAGGGTTGACTATTGTTTGCAAGCAAATGCTATTAAGTGGGGACAAAAAGTCCCCATTTGGGGCAGATCTGCTGTGTTCATCTAATTTTGGTTACCCTGAGTAGCTTGATACAAGTAACAGACATATGTGATCTTGATGAATGTAATTTTGAATACACTTGGAAATACTGAAATGTGATCTTTAGCTCTACTGAACACTGAGGATGGTATCTTAGCTAAGCTACCAAGCACAAGGAATTGCTAAACCCAAAGATTTGCCAAGAAAAGGAGGACTGCAGCTGAATGTCTGAAGTAACACCCTCCTATAACTTTTTTCCTGCCTGATTAATGTGTCATTTACACCAAGTTAGACATCCTTTCATTTGCAGATCCATGTAATTAGGCTGTGGAGCATTCATCAAAATTGCTAATTGCTGTCTGTGGTTTTTCTCCCTCCTTCCCTCATCCCTGTGGCCTTTAGTGATTACTTCTTAATACTCTTTCCTTTTATCCTCTACTGCTACCTTGTGGTGTATGGTAGAAACATCATTCAATGCCTTTTTTTCCACCCCTTTACTTACTAAGTACAGTTAAATCATTCTTTAAACCAAAGAATGGCAAATGATTTAGCTATACACAGCCCTCCACTAAGCCTTATCTTGTATTTAAATATTTCTCTGCTTTTAAAGTGCAACTGAAATATGAACACCACTGAGATGTGTCTAATCTGTCTAACTTACAAGAGAATAAACTGTCCAATGACTGAGAAATATCTGAGAAAGTTATGAACATAAACTCAAGATATATATATGCCTCTTGATTGTTTTATATAAATGAAAAGATGATGCTTTGGAGGCTTTAATAAAAGGAATATTTTTTTATAATAATGATGATAATTTGTTTTCAAGTAAGATATAAAGGAGTGACATTAACAGGAGCGTATTTCACCTGGTAAAATCTTCTTGTGGGTGTCCCATAAACCCAGAATCCAGGTGTGAGTCACAGCGCAGTGTCTGAAAAAGATTTCCTTCATAGTTGTGTGCAGGAAAAGTTACTTCCAAGAGTGAATTTGTTGTATCAGGTTACATCATCCACACAACAGCTTTCTCATTAACTGCAGTAAAATGCATCAACTCTATAAAGAAATCGGGTTGCCTTTTTTATTTTTTGTTTTCTCCAGAATTATTTTTCTGAAGCTCTCCCACAACTATTTCTAGGCTGTTTGAAATTTCCTGCTTTGATGAACTGTGACGTTAGGAGGTATACGCAGAGGGATGTGCCATTTTCTATACAAGCTGCTCATATAATTGGCATTCCTGGGGGAGCTCATCATCTGAGGGAGCAGTTACCTACCTGAAACAGAACATACTTTGGGGTAGGTATCCTACAAGAGAAGATTCTCTGAGGGACTAAGGCTTTCCAGAGACAACCCTGGGAAGAGCTGGGATGTGCATTCCCTTATCTCTATTAACAGCCTGCCATTGTGTTTCTGTGCTCTTTCTCGTGTGCAGAGATGAGCTTTTTATCACATAACCCAACATATGGCAATTCAAACAGTCTTAGAACTTTATAAATTACCGTGGAGCAGAGGTGTACCTAATCAGACACTTAGAATTGGACACAGTGACCTAGAAAAAGCACAACATCATGATTAATAACATTCAAATTCCAGGAGGGTGGTAATAAAGCTAAGCTATAAAATAGACGTGAAGGTAGTAAAGCTAAGCAATAAAATAGATGTGTAATACATAAGAAGAGAAGCTTTGGCAAAGCATAGAATATTGCAAATTTCTTCATGGGAGCCTTCACTTCAGTTTGGAAACCACCGATGCAGAACAGATCTGCACTGCAGGCCCGCTGGGCTACCTGCAGGAACTACAGGCTGAGGTTTTGTAGCCTGCGATGTGTAAAATGTGAGACTGGATGATCGCGACAGTCCCTCTGGCTTTAAAATTTGCTACTTAATGAACTGAAAAATTCAGTTATGTAACAATGCCACATGTAACTCCTCTTCTCTAAGTAAAAGGAAATGTCCAGTTTCCTAAACAGAAACAAGAAAGCCAAAAAAAAAAAAAGAAAGTACCAGTTGAGGACAATATTTTGGCCGTTTGTAACCCCCCTGGCATAGTGAAAAAGTCATATATCCTAAAGGCAACTCAAACCCAGTTTATTGGCAACGAGGGAAACTAACAATAAATCGTAAGAGAAAGCTATCCCCCCAGTTCAAATCACTAATAATTCCTAATGATACTTGCTAGTCCGTCATAAATGATCTCATTTGGTAAAAGTTTTATTTTAAATCAAACTTGAATTTTAAATCAAATTCTTATCATCAGTTTACCTGGTGAGGCTTTGTCTGTGTCTAGTCAATAAAGAAAAGTCGCTGTGGTTTTCCAGGGCTGTCTGGAGGTGTGGGAAAGGGGTCTCTCTGTTTCTAAAGCAGCCTAGCTTAGACTTCTGCACAGAGAAGGGCATCTCTGCTTTTGAGGGCTTTTCTAGCATCTTCTCAGAAAGGGGTAGCTGGTCAAAACATTGTCCTGAAGACGTCTAGACAAACCTGACAATATGCGGACTGAAGTTAATGTGTTAAAATTTCATGTAACCGGTGAACCTTCACAATACCTAACACCTTTTCCCCTGTTAGAAACGGAGAACAAGGATTACACAGTCCTCTCAGACATGGCAAATCTCTGTTCTCTCACACATTGCTACCTTTCAGACCAGCTGCCCTTAACCTTACCTATCCAGCAAGGTTACTTGGCTCAGACTTACCTAAAAACCTTTCAAAAAATCATTGCTACTTCCTCTTTTCCCACTTTCTACCCTTTGCTTTCCAAGCCCTTCAGTTTCCGAATCGTGCCTTCAATTGCTGTACCGTCTCTGAAGAGCTGTGCAAGTTGTGTTGCAGAAAATTTCCTTCTCTGAGATAAGATACCTTAGGTAGACTTACGAGAAAGTGAAGAGCAGACCAAACTGTATTTATCCAACAATGCACATAGAGTAGGTGAAGGAAACATGGCTGCAAACGTACCTTCTCCCTAACTAGCAGCATTTAAAAAGAGAATACGAGCCCGAAATCGTTCTGTGCTGCCACTTTCTGGCAGAATCTGCAGAAATACATGTAAAACTGGTTGTGTGTCTCATAAGCATCCCTGTATATACTGTTATAGTGTTGATATAAAATACAGTGATTTATGACAATGACATACTGTGGTGTTGGCCAAATGGCATCTATTGTTGATCAGTAACAGGCAAGTGCACTGTAGTTACCATCACCTTTTCCCTAACCACGAGTTGCTAGCAGGACTTCGCATTCTATCCATATTTTTGGCAATCCACAAGGACTTATATTAGTGCAATACATAACGTTCTTGTTTTTTAGTCCATTGAATGTTTCATTGAAGAATATCCATTAGTCCTCAGTAAACAGACATTTGCAGATAAGGTTGTGCTTTTCTTTCTGCAGTTTGTTTGTTTGTTTTTTCACCTCAGTTCAAGTAAGTATATGTACTTCTGTGGGTGCTTTTGCATATTTGCTGGCTTTCCAAGTACAACCCAAAACTTCTATAGCTTTGCCACCTAATTCTTTTTCATGGATCATAGTATAGTAATTGTATGGCTGTGCCTAGCAATTTACAATCTCCTTAGTGTAACAGAGTGGAGACTTCACCTATCTCTTTCCCATGAACATCACATCCTTCCAAGAAAATAGAGACTATAGCTTCTTTCAGCTCCTTGCCATATTCTTTCCCTGTCCAAAAGACTTATGTATTTTTTTGCAATTGACTTTTTTTTGCCCTTCTGATATATTATACTCAGGATTTCAGAGCCAGAGGTGTTCTTTTTCCACTGGCTTTTTGGTTGGGAAACTGCATGTATAAATAAAAGAGGCTGCCTGTGTTTCTGGCTTTTAAAACACAGACTGGCCTATGGGTGTAAACTGTAACAGCTCTATGCTGGGAAGACGGGGCTCTATAATAAAACTTGCGGTCCTATTGGGATTAGAGCCTATAGCATTTGTGGCTATTCTGCGCATTCCAGATTCAAAAAAAAAAAAAAAGAATTTAGAAAAAGATGGTAATTATGCAAAAAACAAAGAATTATTTTATGGAATGAGATGTTAAAATTGCTCCCAAGAATTGAGATAGAGGCTTTTTGGAAAGCTGGAAAGCTTAATCATAGAATAGTTTGGATAGGAAGGAACCTGTAATTTCCCTGCCATGGGCAGGGACACCTATAACTAGATCAAGTTGCTCAAAACACCATTCTGTGTGAATACTTTGTATTAAATACTGTAGATAGGCATCTGTCTACTTCCCAAAGTTATGAGAAAGGGGCCGTAAACTTCCAGGAGAGGTGAATTTTAGCTTTTTACAAATAGGATGAAGATATCATTTGCATAAATGATAATCAGATTCTACATTAAAATGCTATCCAAGTATTTAACTGATGTGCTTGAATGGATGTAATGCAGGTAGAAAAAGTCTTGCATAATAAAACGCTGCACTGAAAAAATGTGCTTTCCAAACTCCTTCAAACTGCCACCAGATGGTGACACTAACTTTTAAACAGGCTTAACTAGTTCAGCTAAGTAGCTTTTCCCTGCTGTCGAAGTGCAATATTGAAAGCTGCATTTCAGACTGGTATATATAGTCTAGAAACAATAATATCCACCAGATATGTAAAACAAAAAAAATGTAACTACTTTTTTGTATTTCAAAATAATTTTTAGAGATTTTTCTGAGTAAAGACCACTCAACCATATCCTATCCTACCTTACCCTCTCACTTCTTCAAAATGCGTT
This sequence comes from Baryphthengus martii, assembly GCA_013396935.1. Taxonomy (NCBI): domain Eukaryota; kingdom Metazoa; phylum Chordata; class Aves; order Coraciiformes; family Momotidae; genus Baryphthengus; species Baryphthengus martii. The sequence goes on along the minus strand of VWZK01006474.1, from coordinate 187,143 downwards.
GCTTTGTACATGTTAGTGAGGATGTAAATTTGTGTGACTCGACAAAGCTCTGAGCAACCTGATCTAGTTGAGAATGTCCCTGCTTACTGCAGAGGAGTTGGACTAGATGGCATTTAGAGGTCCCTTCCAACCTAAACCATTCTCTGAAATGTCATGGAGCTATCATTTTGTAGTTCAGGATTAAAAAGGACAATACTTGGAACACTCCAAGAAGCTACGAAGCAGTTTTGTGAACAAGAATGTATGGAAATGTTCTCTTCAAGTGCATCTGTTTTACATATTTCTTAGCATCTCCGTGGCACAGTGCAACAGATTCTGGTTTGCAGATTAGAACTGGAGGTTTTGGCCTTCAGAAGGGCATGTAACTTTATGAAATTGCATTTTGTGTGTAGTATGAGCTACACTTTTGAAATTCTATTCAATAAAACATCTTATGAGAGATTAAAGTGCACACATACGTGTTTTGCTGAATGAGACCTACTTAATAGTTTTGAGTTCTGAGAATAAGTTTTCTATTGATTTCAGTGATCTCATCAAAACAACAAGAAATCTCATTAATTTTGCAGTGGATAGAATTTCACCTCTGAATCTTAAATCATTATTTGGGTCCAAATAAATATGTGCTTTGAAATTGGAATTTAATTTCTCATCATCCAGAAGACAGATGAACTATTCCATGCTCTTTCTCCTCTTTTAGGCCCTTTGCCTCCCCCCTGAGCTCTGAAATCCCCCTTTCACACTAGGTTGTCCCTGTTCCTGTTCAACTTTACTTACTTACGCCTAAATATTAACTTGTAGCTCCCTTAACAGATGTCATTGAGTCTTCCATCTCTTATTTTCCTTAGCTCAAGAAAAATTTATCAGTGTTCTTCAACACAGTAGACCATTGTATTGCAAATTTAAGACTCGGTGAATTTGAGGTGAATGTCTTGACAAAATCACTGACAGCAAGACAAAGTCATCTTGGGTTTGCTCAGAGGCTGCTCCAGTTTATCTATACACTGAAGAATGAAGTAAATCTGGCTTGCAACCAAGGTTTCCAAAATCACTGTATGCTAGATATTTCCCTGTAAGACTGACAAGTAAAAACTGAAACCTTGGATGAAATGTTTCAGTTAATGCATTCAGGATAAAGAGAATTTCGCCTCTGGGCAAAAGTGAAACTTGTATGAGTGCTAATGTAATCGATAACTGCAAACTGCAGAGATTTAAAACTCTGAGAGTCAGCTAATTAATATCTATCTGACAAAGAGGACTAGATGTCCGTGACTTTCATGAATAGCTACCTGCTATTTTGAATAAAAACTCATTTTCTGATGAGATGTTGAAAGTTTACTTCCCCTAAGGTAACATTCCCCATAGCTTTATGTTTCCTAAAATTATTAGCATGATCATTATCCCTGAACAAATCTGCTTGTTACCAGATGAGCATCAAAGTTTAATTCTGCCCTGTGAAAAAAGCTGATGTACCTGGGAATGCCTCAGTGCCAAGAACATGAGTGTTTTTCTTCGTAGAGAAGTCTGCTTTTCAAGTGAATAGCTCAATCGTCTTTGCTTACTGTGCTTTGGTTGATGGTGTGGAGAAGTATCTGAGTGCTTGAACTGGATTTCTCTCAGACCAACCTAAATTACAGATGCTTTCCAGGAGTAGGCTCAATACGCACCGGCTGCCAGTGGGCATTTGGGCCCTTGAGTTACAGCGGAGCTAGTTGAAATAGCCTCTAAAATTCATGCAGTGTGGGCATTAAGTTCTCAACCCAATTATTCAGATTTTTGCTTGTTAGTCTGTGCTGACTGCTAAATACACCTGGTGGTGTGCTACGAAAACCCAGAGATCTAAATATTTTTGCTTATTTATAGGGCTTGGTTTATTTATTTATTTTTAGCAACACTAGATCCCTTAAATTTCCTATACAGAGCAATAGGTGCTGTAGGGGCACAATTAAAATCTAAATGGCCAAATGATAATATTTGTATTGCACAATAAACCACATATTCAAATGTGTACTTAGGGACTGCGAAGGGTTAGGTGCTAGACCTATAAAGTCACTTCTTTAAATTATGAACACTATTAAAGACGACCAGATGTCCCACTGAGCTGATTTTGCTCCCGCTATTTTTCCTGTAGGTATTATGAGACGTAATTATTCTGGCTTCAAACTAATGAAGTCAGCTTGGAAGAGAACATGTTTTCAATAAACATGCCAAAAATGACCTCTTTTGTAACTGCTATTTCTTGGAGTTGGTTGAGGAAGTATTATTTGTTGTTCATTGCTTTGTAAGAAAACCATTCCAGCAAACTAGTTTGTCAAGATTATTGACCCATGAGAAAACAGCACTCGTTAGAGAAACAAAATGATGGTCCAAGCTTCAGCTAATTTGACGTGAACACTGATCACAGTTCATGATGCTGAAAATTATTTCTGCCAATAAATATGCTGACATGTCCCTACTTCATTTTTCAAGCCTAGCTCTGCACAAGTGGTGGGAGTTCTCAAGTTAATATTTCAAAATGAAAAGCAAGGAAGGGGCCAAACTGTGCTCTCCAAATACCTTTCTATTTTTAATAGAATATTTCTATAGTTTTTTTTTAGTTCACTTTACAAATATCATGAACCTAACTACCTCATAATTACTCCCACGAAAGGAATCTGCATTGAAAAATCTGCATCCCCCAAGACACACACGTGGTTTTACCTTCTATACGTTTCTTTATTTCTGCGCTGTTCCATCACGGCCGCACTGCATGTGCTTACAAAAACAGAAATATTTTTTCATGTACAAGATTTCATTTCTGTTTTTCACTTTCAGTCAGCTGTTGTCTTTACTCAGAACTGAAATTACTGTTAGTAAGTCAGGGCAAGACTTTGCAAGTTAGCACTCTTTCATCTATTTAACTGATACGTCTGTGAAGCAGGGAAGCCTACAGGAATTCCTAGAAACATCAGTACTTTGTATCATCAGATGATGAGACAAAAGATGTAATAGACTCTCTTTTGCCCTAAAATGTGTTTGTGTGATACAGAAAAGACAATTTCTTTCTTTTTTTTTTCTTTTTTCTTTATTTTTTTTTACAGTGCCATAAATGGTGCTGTTGATGGATGTTTTGCGTTGTATGTACTTCCCTTTCTGTTAGAAAAATGTTTTACTGGAATCATAAAGTCTGAGAACTGAAGTTACTTGTTTTAATAAGAGAAGAAGGTACTAACTTCGTGATCATAGAAGCCATTAATACAGGCAGGCTTCTCTTACTTAAAAACAACAACAAAACACCTGACAACAACCCCCAAACTTTTCCTGTTCACTTTATTTATAATGCCTCACGGAGTTCATTTCTCCCTTGGCATCTACTATTTATTATTTAAGAGATATAAGGAGAGAGGAGAGATGTTTTCAGAAGAGATTAAAGGAAGAGAGAGCCTTAATGCTGCAGAAAGGAGCTGGCATCCTATTAACATATGGCAGGAATTACAGAGAGGAATTATTCAGCATGGTGCTGAATAAGTGAGAAGTAAAGTTATCTGTATACGTTATATCTGAAGTATTGCCTGCTCCAGTTGCTTAGGAAAAATAAATAAATCACCCTCTTCTGGTTAGCACTTGCAATTTTTTTTAGCCAATGGGATTTACATTGATTAAGCTTTCCTCCAAAATCAGGAGAAATGCTGAAGTTCTTGAAAATGTCAGTTTATAACGTAAATACAACATAAACTTTATTACAGAAGTTAAATGAATCCCAACACAGGGACAAAAAATAGGGAGCAAAGATAAAAAAAACTTCAACGAAAAAAAAATTATCTTAAGCTTATATACGCTGCCATGTTACATTGACATGTGAGATGTACAAGTAGTCCACCCAGGTGGCTTACATTTCCTGGTGGAAATTCAATGCTAACGTTGGTAAATTATTTTGTGATTGTTACTCATGGCTGATACCGTCAGTAAATAGAGTGCTACAGCATTTGTCTTATTTCCTCAGAAGTAATGGTCTTTTTATCACCAGTGAGAACAATATGCAGTCAACAGCAATAAGGTAAAAACAGGCAAGAAAAAAAATAAATCAAGAACTTTACTAGATTAATTTCTCATACTACGTCAATCACACTGTATTACCTGAGCTTTTGGGAAATGAGTGTCTCTTAAAGGATTTTGGTGATATGTCAATAATCTTGCTAAGTTTTTGGATATTCTCTTTAATATACAGATATATAAGAAAGTCAACTATCATATAATTATAAACCTAATCCTCATACAGGAATGTAGAAATATTGTCCTGAATAGGCACAAGCTATATAGAAACACTCTTCTGCTTCTGTAAGTCTCCTTTTTCAGCTGAGGACTGTTGACGTGAGTAAAATGTCTAAATGTAGCTATTTGAAAAAAAAACAACAAAACAAAACAAAAAACCAACATTTATTTTTCAACTAAAGAAGGTTATTTTGTAGCAGGTTGATGTATGGTTGCTATAGCAAACGCATTCTGCTTTTAGTTTTTCTTATTTTCTTTTTTTTTTTCCAAAAAAACCCCAGAACTCTGAAATGTGCTCAGAGATTCAGATAGAGGGGAAGTCCTTCTTTACATGTAAACAAAGTATGGAGGTGAGACAATGCAGCAATATTCTCTGAGTATATTTGGGATTTGGATTATTAGATACTCACTTGGAATTTGAACCTTCTGCACTTTTTTTTTTGCACTTCAGAGTAATTAATGAACAAACAAGCTTTAATTGGTATTCCTGGGTCAAGTGAGTGTTACTAATACGGCTACACACCTGTGCATATGCTTCTTGGTTTTGAAAGCATAAACAGTAATATATAATATATAATGAACTGTATTATAGCTGAGGTTAAGGTTTGATTTACCCAGGTAAGAAGAGGAGAGATTTGGCCGGATAAAAAAGCACTCAGGTTGCACTTACTCTTCTCTGACATAATTTTAAAATGTCACTTAAAGTGGGACGTATCCTTAGGCTTTCTATTCTGTAAGTACATAACTATAGGTGGCCAACAAATGTTGAGCTGTCGAGTAATTTGGGTATGTCCTGACATGATAGATCAAATGAATACGTCAGTCACATTTAAATCAGAGCGTTTATTATGGAAGAAATTATTAACAGCTTTATTTTTGACACTGAATATTTAAACAAAGTCTGCTCTTATTCTGTTGGGACTTTTTCATTTTTACTTTAAGCTATGGAACTGAGGATCTGAGGGATGAAAAGGAAGGAATAAAATTCTTTTTGGCAGATGGGGTAGGAAAGGAGCATGAAACAGCTGGAGAGTATTTGTCTGTATTTCTTTTTTGTTGCTGCTTCGGGAGTGTAACAGAAAGCCAGCTTCAATATATATCCTCTAAAATAAGTATCTACATGAGTTACAGATATGGTTCTTGCTGGGACATGTTTTTAACTCTTTGTCACAGACCTCTTTAGATTAAAATGCTTGTCATTCTGCTGTGCAGCCTTTAGCATTTCTTTAATCTCTCCTGTGGTGCCAAGCAAACAGTTTCTCAGCTCCCCTCTCTGCATTTTAGCATCTGCTGAGTCTGCATGGGACTCTTTTCTCCTTCATACGTCTGAGTGTCTCACTAGTGGCAAAATGGTTCTGGTTAAGCAGAAGGAATCTTCTTATAATAGGCCTATATAGACCCCTTTCCAAAAGTTTCTAACCAGTTTTCTGGGTTAATGTTTCCATCCTGGTTTCAGTGGTACCTTTTATTTTTTTACCTTTTGTTTTCTCTCCATTTTCCCTTTTTTATTTTTATTTTTTTAAACAGCAGTTTGTGCAAAAGGTTCATGTAGGACTGAGAGCACTCTATTGTTGGTTTGGGTGTTTTTTTTTGTTTTGTTTTTTTTTTAATTCTTTCTCCAGTCAGTAAGTACCTTCTTCAAGTAATGCATCTTCTGGAACCAAGAGGATTTAAACAATTAGGGAGTGTTAGACAGCTTGGCTTACCCTGACTACTCATTTCTTCTGAGGTTTATTGGATGTGCCTGAAAAATCAAGAAACAGGACAAATATCAAAATTAACTTGTCACTTTTTTTTTTTTTTTCAAAATCACCAACCACTTACTCCAGGTAGCTCTATAGAAGTATTCACCAGTTCTTTGGTTTTTTTGGTTTTGGGTTTTTTTTCCCCCCTTTTTTTTGGTTGTTGTTCTTTTTTCCCTTTTTTTTCCCATTTTTTTATTAGTATATCTAAAAAACCCAATAATTTGCAATCATTCTACTCGTGCTTTACCAACAAATGCAACATTCCCCAATTTTCTAGATGAGAAGACTGAAGTACAGAAAACAGGGAGGGAGTTGCTTGCCTACTGTCGCTGAAGGTCACTTTCAATTTCATTTTTCCCTCATAAGATTGATAACATGATAACGGTGGTGTTGATAGATAAACATATGCAAGTATAAAGTATTTTCAAATTAATTCTTATAACAAAATTTCCTATGACTTTTTCCAAGGCACTTTATTTCATGGTAGAAGATTCTTTAGGAATTTTGCACTAGGATCAAAACAACTAGCCTCAAGATGTACTTTGAAGGTGACCACATTTAGTCTAAGTTCATAAGTTTTTGAAAAAGTAACAGGAAGCCATGTTACTGGTTCCTTTGTTTTTAAATCCTTATTTCATTCCAAAGATCAGTAAAATATTAGTTTGTTTTATCAACTATAAGTAGAGGATCTGAAATATTTATAAGCAGGGAATTCAGAGATGGCGCTCAGGATTATTCCCTGGGTTGCACAGACAGAAGTGTTTAATAATGCTTTTGATAGTTGTATCCAACCACATTTATAATGCGACACTAAGCAATTTCTTATGTATATGTGTCTCATTTAATTGTAGAGTATGTTTCTCAACACAGAAAAAAATCAGTGTTTAAAATTTTATCAGTAAAAATTTTCTCTATGAAGTTGGACAAACTGACATGAGCAGAATGATCACTTTAACACTATTATGTATACTAATTTGAGATTTATGGCCTGTGGTTTGTTCAGTAGACATGTTTATAAGTCTCATGGATTTTACCGTGGCAGAGCAGTAAAGCAAAAGGGTTTTCTAAAGTGTAATCTGTAGAAGAGAGTTTTAAATTTATTTGTGCTGCCCATTTGGGTGTATTCAGGATTACTCATTTGAAGATGCTTTTGCACAGCAAAATAATAGCCCTTAATCTTCACCAGTCCACTAGTTTACTTCTCCCATTAGATGTTCTCTCATTAAATACCTGGAAGGCCTGTCAGAAGCTTGAGGATTTTCCTCTAGTTCTGTATATAGAGAGTTAGGCTATCAGCCATTTTTCTTAAAGTTGCTGTGATCGTTTGTCCTCCTTGAAACACTTCATTGCTGAGGATAGAAAAAAATGCTTTTATTTATTCTAATAATCAGTTTGTGGTTAGAAGTGCCAGTAGCTGAAAAATACAAGCCATTCTAAGAAATAGCAGGACAGGCTATTAGGTGCTTGTATGGAAAGTATTTCTAGTTATTGGTATCACACAAACCTTCTCAGTAGAGATCAGAGTGTAGTAGAATCTGTGCTAAATGGCACTTCCAGTGAGAGGTAACATGAAGATCAAGCCAAAACCAGAAAACAACTAAGACAAACCCCAGGAAGCAGATGATTTGAGATTAACATTAAAAGGCTATGATGATCTGTGAATGTTTCTGAAACTCTAACGTAGACCACCGTATTAAAAATCATTAGCAAGTATAATTTATGCTTTATTTCTGTTCCATGGGGAAGGAGATGTCTCTAGATGTTTTGCTGTTGAAAGCCTGCTCAGATTTTCTTCTGGAATGAAAAACTATGTATCACCAATTACAGGAGAACTTCAAATAATTCCCAAATTTTTTCCATCACATAAAGACAGTAAAAGTTATTGTGAGGACACCTGCTATTTTTATATTGTCAGAGTCACCACAGGGCAATCGTCAGCATCCCAGATGAGATTAGGCTGGGTGATGATCAAAGGCTTGGCTTATGACCGGAATCAAATAAATCTCAAGCATCTTCCTAAATGCTGTAGAGATGATCTCAGGTTTATGTTTCTAAATCTTTGCATTTATTCCAAATTCTGTGGTCACCTAGAAGGAAACACTGTTTATGGTTTTTTATTTTTTTTTTTTAGTTATATGGGAAAGGGAAGGAAAGCTGAATAAAAACAAAGAACTACATTAAATCTATCCAGAAGCCATATGTTTTTAATGTGCGCTGAAATGAACTGTACCATTCCCACTTCCACTGTATTAATACGGCATCTGAGCAGAAGTTAAACTGATACCTTTCTACCTTAGTCCATAAAACATATTAAAATGGATTTACTAGATGATATTATTTAGTTTCCTCGATCGTGGTTCAGGTTATATACATTGGGTTTGTTTGGGGTTTTTTTATTCAAAGTTGCTCGTCTCTAAAAGCAGTAATGGATAATTTTTCTAGAATGATTGGAATACTTCTCTCTGTATTTCTGTTTTCCTTAGACTTTAAAGTATTTATAAAAGATATTTGTAATTCTATCGTGTATATTTTGCTGTGTACTGAATTCAGGGGCAAGAGCAGGAAGTTTGGAAAAAAATCTGGGATACCCTGAGAAAAGCATGAAAGATCTAGCCTTAAAAGTGTTTAGATTAGGTAGATTCCCTTTCTGTGTGATTATGTGAAGGAGAAAAAAAAAAAACAGAGAAAGAAAAATCTGTGTCATATTTTAATGGAGTTGCTTTTTATTTTGCTAATTAGCCTCCATTTCTAATATCACAACCATGCTCCATTACAGAGAAGACAGGTTGACAGGATGTCTTACATGTCCTGTTGACTGAAGATTAAAAACCAAATCACTAAGATACTGAAATTTGCTTGCTGGGTGCAAATGACTTCAGCCTCTTATGGCAAACAATACTGTTTCTACAAAGTGCTTCTACTTCAGCTGCACCAACCAAAGAGTGCTACAGCGTAAAAGTCATTTCCAACCCAAACCATTCCACGATCTGTGATTAACCTCTAATGAAAACACCCAGCAGGCAAGAATCCTTTTCAATTGCGTTATTACAGCGTAGGATGAACACGCTTGGGATGAAGATGCGTATCATTCTCAGCTGTTGTGGGTTGGAGTACATGGTTCTTTAATTCTGCGGGAATCTCTCTAGATCAAATGAGCTCTAAACTGCAGAAATGTGAGAAGCTCCTTCAACCCTAGGGTTGTGTCTTTAGCCAGATGGACTAGTCAGGATCAGATGTATTAGGACAGCGGTGTCTGCTTGGATTTGCTTATAGGAGAGTTGCAGTGCTGACTGCACAGCTGCTACATCAGTGTCTGCAAATTCCCAGTGATACAATAAAATCCCAGTCACCAGGCATGGAAAACAGACAATATACAAAAGAAAAGAAATAACTTAATTCTTGGTTAAGGGCCACAAATGTATAAATCTGAAGAGAGCACATCTAGCCCAAGCTAGTACACGTGCTGTAGCTGTGAATGAGGAGAGTCAGCCCTATAACTTGGCCACCTACATGAAAGTTAGTCTTCTCTATTAGTAAAGAGATTTGGTAGCAACAGTGGAAGTTAAAAACTCTAATGTGCTGAAACTGTAAGAATATGGGGCACTCCTTTGCCACTGGTAATTTTTATTCTTCTTATCGTTGAAATTTTCCTATGCCTTATTGACGGAATGTTTTAACTGCATGTGTTTGTAGAAGAAAAAGAAGTAGAAAAGGTAATTAAACAAAGGTGAAATCAAGAAGTTTTTTATTTTCAAAAAAACCCGCTTAAAACCACAGATTTCCTAGTGTCTTTTTATCTGTACACTTTATGTTAAATTGGAGCCCACGTCTGAACTGCAATTCACTTCAAATCCGTACTAAAATGTTCTTTCTGAGATGAGTCGTACAATTTTTTGGATGCCTTGAGTTAGAGCAAGTAAACACACCGGTTGTTTCTCAGATGGAAAGCAAGGACAAGTCGAAAATGGCTTAGGAAACAATCTATGCCTTGAAAAGATGCCAACTAGAAATAATGAGGCTAGCTACCGTTTCCCAGGAACTCTGTGATGAAATGGTTCTACAGTTAGTTTTCAGTTTTAGCTGAATCTCTGCCTTCCACTTGAGAGCTGAAGCATTTTTTTCCCCTCTCTCTATCAATCCAGTGATAAACAGGTTGATTTCGGCCATGATGAGAGCAGAGCAGGAGCACTCACTCAGATAAGTGTCTTGTTTTCTGCTGGCTATCGCTTGTTAATGAGTCCTGTGCCTCTCTACTGGAAGCTGAGATTCTTCCTATTTGTTGGAATAATAAGAAACAGGGTCCTATCAAGCAAACCTAGCTGCACTCATCTCTTCAACAGGAGGTTCCCCTGATGCCCTCAGTGTGTGTGGTAGGTTTGTGTTGGAGTTGAATGGCTGGTTGTTTTCTTTCCTTTTTTTTTTTTTTTTCATTTTTTTAATTCCCTCAGATCTCTTTGTTACGTACCTCATTAATCTAGTTTTTCCACTAATGATCGTCTCATCTGTATTATCTCCTGCTATTACTCTTCCTGCCAATCCCTGGGGCTGGCACCGAATCCGCATTATGCAGCTCTCACGGCTACAACCTGTTGCCTTCCTTTCTCTGCTTCCCAGGCTTTGGAGCTCTGAAACGGAGGATGCCATTCAGCAGGGCAAGAGAGTAAGGCAAATCCTGTTGAAACCATGCCCAGCAAGGTCACTTCAACCTGCTTTGTCTTTCTTACTTGCCTTCATCGCAGCTTCGTTCAATGTCACGGACACAATTTTCATTTCTGCAGGTGCTTTGACATGGCATCGTTCAACATGTCAGATTAATTGACCAGCAGTTTGACAAGGTCCAGCACATGACTCCTTTTCCAAGGTGTGGTTGTAGTTCAGATGTTTAGCTGACTCAATGAAGGGTCAGAAAGAAAGTGGTCATTAGCATTGAAGAAAGTTGTCCCATTTCTATTGCTTTGTGAAAGGAAGACAACTTTCTTCTTCAGGACTATCCAAACTTTCAGCTGACAGACATTCAAAATGTCAGTATCTTACTAATCATCAGAAAATAACAGAATAAAACTTGAGCCATCTACAGAACCAACCATAAATTATATAGGAAATGACAAAGGTGTGTTGTCACAAATGGTAGGCTGCCATTTTTGCACGTGGTATGTGTTGTCTCACATTTTATTTCTATGTCAAGTAATACACACTTTAGTCTGGCTTAGCCAGAATCCGGAGTGATGTATCAGACCCAGGGACTACTGCGTTAGATCCCCTAAATCTTTAGCAATCACTAAATCACAAGCCTGTACGGGAACTGGGAGCGTAATTTTCCAAGACTGATCTAACAACTTTGAAAGAAAAATGCAGCTTTATATGCTTTGTTGCTCTAAAATTATTGTACTCGTAAGTTGGCAAAATAATATGCAAATGAGCCTAAATCTCATCTGTAAACAAATGGAAACATATCTCATCCAATCAAAGCTGTAATTTTGAATAAAAATCAGTTTATTGTTAACACTTCTGTGGAACAAAGTTAATAACTGCTTGATTCATTCAAGTGAACACCAATGACACTTGAAAGTGAAGCTGCTCAAAGCTTGAAAGACTTTGCAAAACAGTAACTGGAAAAGAAAAGCTGCTTTACCAGCCCTTTATAGCAATGACACGACTCTTCAAGGTTACCTGGATTCAGGGGGCATATATTTAATCTTTATTCTTCATTGGAAACAGTTTGTAATTATCAGAAATCTCATTTCTTGCATACTTTAATGCAAGCTCACAGGTTTCAAGCCAGGATAATAAAAGAGTGGTCCAAATTAATTTTCTAAGAAATTAGTGTGAAATCCTACTGCTTAATTATAACACACATTATTGATACTTGTTCTTTTTCCTATAAACTTTGATGTAAGGTGCAGTAAGAAAATACAGAAGAGGTAGAGAGAAGTTACTTATAAAACCTTTTATTGTACTTTTTTTTTCCCCACCTTACCTTTTCTTCACATGATGATCATCATGATAAAACAACAATGGACTGTTACTTATTCTCCTTGCTTGACCAGATGCATGTAGACCATTCCATTTCAATTCAAATTCTCTGTTATTACGTTAGCTGCTTTTGTTCACTAATCTTCTGGATTTGTTGTTCGATCTTATAACATAGTCTTCCTTAGCAATATGACATGTTACAGAGATGAAAAATGGAATAAAAAAGAGATTACTTCGAAAGTTCTCTTTTGATTATAATGGTGATTTGAATTTCTCTAAGTTCTAGAGGTCTGAGTGTTTTGTGCATGGATGCTTATTCAACGAATTTTATTCTTTCTTCATGGTTTCACCCAATTTTCAGCTTCCTCAGGATCTCCCGAATATCTCTTGTCTTTTTAGGAAGCAAATAATCAGAGCAGGAGGGGCCACTTATTTTGGTTCCATATATATTCTTGGTAATTTTTCCTTAAAGACAACTTCAACAAAATGCTAGAAGGTGCAAAACAGAAATTTGACATTTCAGACACATTTGACTCTCTTTGAATAAGCCTATGTCCCCACAGAACCAATTTTGGAGGGTTTACATAATGCAAATAGAACAGTCAACTTGCACTAAGTTTTTTATTGAAGTATGAACAGAGCAACAAAACTGGAAAGTAGGTTTGAATCAATTGAGCTTGAATTGCTGAATTTCAGTTGATAGTAATTTTCATAGGTAAATTTTAAAAAAACCCCAAACAGTACATGCTGAAGGATATGATAATGTTATTCTACGGTTAAGAATTTGTCTTGGCAATTACGCATAGTAGAAAAAAGACAATAAGTCACGTTAATAATTGCCTTATTTTCTTATACGATATACAAAACCTCATTAGAGTAATTTGAGTTAGTATATTTGAGGAAATTAGTTAATATATTTTGTTGGTGTATGTACTTGAAGGACAGCAATAAACAGTTCTACAGGAGACAGATGGCAAAATAATTGTATGCTGAATTTATTAATATTGAATAGAAAGAGCTACAACACCAACAGTTGTGAAAGCCGCTGTCATGGCCAGTCCTACCTTTGTTGTAACTCCCACACACAGCTTTGAAAATGTCTCCCTCAACAGCTGTCTGCTTAAACGGGAGCTGTAGAGTGAATTCTAACTTCTTTGACTTTTCTAAAAAAAAGGAGTCAGTCACTGTGTGGCTTATTAGCATAATTAGTCATAAGGATGCAAGCCTAAAGATGTACTTGCTAATTAGCCATCTGAAATCTGATGTTTCTTCCCCTTCCCTTCCTTCCCCCCATTAATCCTTCTAATTTGTTTAGAGAGAATCAAGGATTGTGTCATCGCTTCTAAAAATCATTGACTCTGATCTTCTTTCATCCTGAAGCGTTTGACCTGGGGAATATAGATAAAGTGGACAATTTCCCATTATTTAAATGCTGTTCTTGTGTCTGTTGTTCTTTGTGGATTCCGTGGGACGTGGAAATTTTTCAGTTTTTTTTAAATGGATCTTTCCACATTGTTGGGAAGACATGTTAAAATGTCAATAAAAGGTTAGCAGCTACACTCTGTTTTTTCCTTTACACATTAGAGAAGGCTTTTTCATTCATGGTCAGATGAGTATATCATCTCTGTCATCTTGTGATAAAACCTGTAAAGAAATCAACTTATACTGTTACTAGTTTTCCACCGCATAAAGGAAACATCTTCAGTTCAGTGCTGAACTCACAGCGTAATCAGTAAGGAACTGGTCGTTTAGGTGCCTAGGAAAATTCTCTGGTACCTAAATGAATCCCAATGGCACAACTGCCTTCAAATCTCTGGCTTTTAAGGAATACTTTTGTATTTCTGCACAGGGATGGGGATAGTACTCAAATGTTCAGGATAACCAACTTGAACAGGAATGTTCCCTTATTAGTGGAGTATCTTTATTGCTGATTTTTTAGTCTTTCCTGCTATTATTTCTAAAACTCATTTACATACTGATATATTTTGCAGTGTAATCTCCCAAACAGTGGCATCAAAACATACATCTATAGTGTAACACTTCTTCTGAGGAGCTTAACATTGTGAAATTCAAAACAAGGGGTTTGACTGCTACCGCAATCTGGAGTTTCCAGACAAACCGTGACCCGATAACGCAAATTTTCAGTTATCCGCTCCCAATGAGAGGAAATCATAATAGCCCAGAGATAGTATAAGAGGTTTCTGTTCAAGTGAGGTGTCTCACAAGGACAATCCCAACTCCTGCCTACTAACTGTGAAGCTGATGACATAAAATGTGAGATACACTCTACTCTGGGTAATTTAGAAACTAACCTAAAATGCGTATGTTTAATTTTTATTTAATTATTTTTTAAATTAACTTTTAAAAGTGGTAATCACTATATTTTACATAGCAACTTCACGCAGAATTCATCTGGGAGATGGTAGATCTGGGGTTTGTACCATTTTTTTACTGGAAGGCTTAATGCCATTTCTCCTAGGAAAGTATCCTAGTGGCCTAACTAAAAGCCAGAGCAGGCACTGATGGCCTCTGCAACGGTGTACATTTCTGCAAACAGAAGCAAACAGGAAAGGACTGGTAGAAAAGTCTCGCTCCCTGCTCCCAGAATTGTTTTTCCATTGTTGAACATCAAAAAGATAAAATTCTCCTCTGAATTAGAGCTAGGAGCCCTCAGTTTCAAGTGAGTGGACTTTAGGTCTTCTCCTTTTTGCTCTCTGTTCTTTTGGTTCCATGAAAATCTCTTTCCAAGAAGCTGGAGGCTCACCCTGTCTGATTTGCCATATAGGCTGCTAATTAGAACTTTTTTGCATGATAAGAATTCAGGCTCCTTGAAGGATTTGGCTACTGCGCTCATGTTCTACATACTAAAGAGTTTGGCAATTTTTTTCTGACTGTTTAGACTACAGACATTCTGACTGTGTAAAGTAACAAGAATTATAAACCCAGAACATTTATGATTTGAATAAGGACCTATATTGCAAATTACAGCACCTCCAGACTGGGAGAGAAATGTTGAGCAGGGTTTTGTGGATTCGGTTTGAGGCTTATCCAAGATAATATTTAAGGGCTTTAATTTTGTCTTTGATTTAAGTGTTGATGTACGCTGGCACACTGCCAGTGAAGTTTGGCACCAGTCTTTCAGTTACCACTGTCAAGGTGCAGGGGCAAAAAAAGTGGTATTGAATTTTCTGTGTAATACTTAATTTGAAACTATTGAAGTTGGAACTACTGCAGGAGGCCTCTCAAAAGTTAACAGCTCAGGGCTTATGAACAGTAAGCAAGCAGCAGGTTGGTGGGGAAAAAAAAAAAAAGTAATCAAATAGCAGGCAGCTGTGACTTGTACACTTTTGTAAAAGGGAAAAACATACCCACCTAATGTTTCAAATTCAGACGCTGGCAGCTGCATTTCTTCCAGCATGAAGCTGATCGGTATTTTGTACAGTAGGATTAAGCTGGAAGCAAAACCTACAAGTATTACAGTCAGCATTAACATGTCTCTAAAAGTATTTTCTTCTGTGACTAAGGAATAGGAGAGGAATGTCAGACTGAATTTGTTGTATGTCTATTTTCACTCCCTAGAGTTAAAAAAACGTCAAACAAAGAGGCCCAGGAAGTCGTATGCAACACCAACATTTGCTAAGCAGCTTTGACGTGCTGCTTTGCTTTATCGAAATCAGTGGCAAACTAATTTGATGTTAGTATAATTTATAAAATTATATTTGGAAAACATATCGACAGTTCTCCAAATTTGATGTGTTCTCTGCCTCTAGAAAGCTAGTAAAGCAGATGTGATTGAATTGATACATCACCTCAACTCCTTCTCTTGTTGATACTGTAAGCTTTATTTTTTTACACTTGTTTAGAGGCGAAATGGTTACCTGGATGTAAAATTTAGATTTGAGAAAATACATTCTTTAAAAAAAACAAACAAACAAAAAACCCCAAAACAACAAACCACCAAGCAAACCAAAACCAAAGCAAACACCTCCAAGCCATAGCATTTATGCTGTACAATCTAGTGTCCAATGTTGTCCTTGACTGTTCACAGTAAGAGATACAGAATAAAGCTCCAATGCTAAAAGGAATTACGAACTCTGAGAAGAGGCATATTCACCTAACAAAACCAAAAAGGAGCTTTGAATGGTAGGTATCATAGGAAATTAAGAAAACTCTGCCAGGGAATTAGTAATTACCTGATTATATCCTTGTGTGTTTAGTCAAGAAGTTGAAGTGCATAGGAAATCGTACCAACCAGAATAACTCTGGTGATTTGAATTACATGTGTTTATACTAAAAAATTTTACAAAATGCTTTTTGAGGTCGCAAAAATTCTAGCAAAAAAACCCCAAACGGTAACCCTCTTCCCCAAATTGAAATGGGTTTGGATTTTTGTTGCCATTAGAAAGCAGTAGTCATCAGAGCACGGGATGTGTATACGGCAGAAATTTTCAATCAACATTTATGGAGAGTACATGCACAAAGATGTATAGTACAGGTTCCATGTGTTATATTTCTCAGAAAGGGTTAAGTACTGAATCTCTTGGGTTTTTTTGTTTGGTTTTTTTTTTTTCAATTATGCAAAACTGCAGTGTGCATTAGTGAGCAAAGTGAACACCACAGCTCGTGCTGCTAAATTATTACAACATCAGCAGAAAAGTGGAGGTATAAAATCGCTGATGTATCTGATACTTCACACTGGGAGCTAAGCCTGGAAGAGAACCCTGTTCTACATGGTATCTTGTTTCTTTGTGTACTCACTACAGGTCAGTTTTCAGTGTGCTGCCTGCTTTGTTTTGCTCCTTTCAAACTACCTTATGCTTTTACACCCATTAAGAGAATAGTTGGCTCTCAGTGAACTAGTTGATTTGAAAATGTTATTAGCAATGAGTGCGTATTAGTACATTTTAATTTTGAGATAATATCTTCTCAGATTTAGCTGGGAAGTTGTTATCTGAAGTTGAAGTGACAGAACATTGAGTTAGGTAATTGCAAGATTATAACTGCTCCCAGCCATTTTTAATGGAGTAGTAAAACTGGAGAAAGCTGATTGCAAGTCTTCTGGAGTAAGAGTGCAATGAGAGTTGCTTAAAAATCCTATAGTGTTTTTCAAAACAAAAATACAATTGCTTTTTATTTATTCTGGATTTTTTGTTCTTGCAGTTGGAATCTGAGCCATTAACAGTCTCAGAGACAGTACTAAGGTTTATTCTATAATCTTTCCTTTAGACTAAAATTAAAAAAAAAAAAGGTAAATCTGTTAAGATGTTAAGAAAAAAACCCAGAAGACACCAAGGGATGTAGTATTTCTATTTCTCTATTTGTTTAATATTATCCTTGCAAGCAGTTCTGCTTGAGTTAATTTCTCTAAAGTTAATAGGAATCTTTCAATTGCAGGCTTCCAATAGAAATATTACTGTACTTTGGTTTGGGCTCTGAGGATCTAATTTATAAGAGGATTTTGTTACCTAACGGTGTAGATGAGTCGCTAATGCAGCTGTTTTTTGAAACCCCTAATACACTGATACAGTTTTAAAAATGTGTACACACATACTGTATGAAAACTTTATGCCACTGAAGGTGTTTTGCGTTGAGTTGCCATGATTATCATGTGTAGAAGGTCTGCGGAGAGTAGAAGACAGCAAATCATCTTAACTATGTAGCCCTCCCAAAGAAACATCATTTAAAATGTAATTTGCCCCTTTGTATGAGATGAGTTTTAATGGGAATGCTTCAGTAAACAAATCTACCTATGTAATTAAAAGAACACAAAATTCTATTTAAAGCTCACAGAAGGAGAAATATGATATAAGGCCATTTCATCCTATAATCATTTTCATTGCCAATGAGACACAGGTGTATGCTACATAAACAAGAGAAAATATGAGTGTGATGGATGTGATTATTATTCATCTCAAACATCCTTTTTCTTTTTTTTCCCTCCCTGCTCTAATTAGGTAGTTTGCAGCTGTTCAACATTGGCGGCTGAGATGCCGTTGGAGAATCAGATCCCAAACAAAACACAAACATTCTGAATGCAGCATTCTCTTAAAAGAGAATTGGAAACCTTGTGGTAGACAGTTAAACAGAGTTAGACAGACACACACACAAAAATAAAATTAGTACTGCAACAAAAGCGGTGAAGAGAAAAATGCATTTAAACTTTGTGCAAAAATAGAATGAAAACCATATATGCAGTGGGAGGAGAATGTAAAGTCTCTTGCAAAAAAATAGCGACTCTGTCTGAATGAAAATTACTCATGTATAATTCTATACTGGTAAAAAGTGCTACTTGTCATGAAGATAGAAGAAGCTGTATCTTTCCACAGATTAGTTGTAGCTGAACCTAATCTCCCTGAAAATAGGATGGACTCTTAAAGGTGTCAAGCTGGAAAAAATGGTAGTGAAATGCAACTTTACAAATGTAGGTTTGTAAAGTTGCAATCCACATGGTGTGACAGACAAATGTTGTAACCGAGTCTCTAGAGTGGGGCATGAAGCCAACTATGACAGGCAGTTGATGTAGGCTAAAGAAATGCTCTTACCTATAGGGACAGAAATTGATTGTTAGTCTGATTAGTTAATGGAAAAGGTGGTTACAGGGAGTTCTTGACTGAAGTGTATGATGCGGGAGATTCTTCCTCCTCTCTCTAGAGTGCAGCTACGGTTTTGTATGTATGTATTTTCTAACAGTCTGTTTACTTGCTCTTCTTCCATTGATCTGCAAATTCGGTGCTATCTCTGAGTCTTACAATTCCTGGGATGTTTCATTTACAGTGGATACCTGCTCTTTGTTCTCTCTTTGTTACTCTGAAAGTCAGTTTTTCCCTGCTACCAAGGTTGCATCCCTCCAGCAACAGCTAACTAACCCTTACAAATTTGTGTTTTTATCCCTGGGGCCTCTCTGTGATCGTTCTGTGCTTGTACAGTTGAGGTCTCCTGTTAAGGTCACGTTTTATTTTCTCCAGTGGTCAAGCTGTAATTTCTTGACAATGTAACAAGCATTTTATTAGCACAACTTGTTCACACATCTATTGCGGCCCCAGAGTCATGGAGTAGTTGACTCTACAAAGATAGACTAGATGCCATTAGGAGATACACAGATATATGCACACACATATATAATACTTTTAGAACTACTTGCTATTCATGTCTATTACTTATGGCATAATGAAACTTGTTTTACAACACAACTAATGAATTGCTCTGGTTGTTTTGTTTGCTTAAAATGTCTGGGAAAGGCATCACACGTGGCAAGCCAGCGTATGGCAACTTTATACAGCTGCCCTTGAACGTCTGATTCCCTTTCTGCATTTAAATATATGAAGCAGTTTGAGTAGTTCTTTTTGGTGGCCCCCAGGGAGGAACATGGTTAAGTAACATTTCAAGCTTTTCTGCCACTTTCCAACCATATGTACTTCAAGTGTGCTGACACCTGAGATGTGTACATATGGGATACAGAGGATGGCAGGAGACCTTCCAGCATCAGCCAATGGACGGCACAGGCACCTGGCTCTCTTCTGGAGGAGATTCATGCAGCAGCACATGCTGCCCGTGGCCAGAGAGTTAACAAGGTGCTGGAGTAGTCCCTGATGGTCTCAAAAAGCTGCTAATTAGTGTTGGAGGCACCTGCTCCTGCTCCTTCCAGTGCTTTCACTCACCTTCACCCAATCAGGGAAGCAATTTCCTTCTCCCAGGGCACTTTTTTTACATCCCTAGTGCCTTTCCAAAGGATCAACGAGTTTTTAGAAGTGTTTTTGTCTTGAGTTTCTTACAGCTGTAGCATTTGTGAGTACAAAGCAGAATATTGCTGTTTTGCTGAGGACTGGTAGATGTACCTAGACCTGCAACTTTAAAAGTCATCTGTAAGTGCTAAAGTTTTATTACTTTGTTTATCAATGAATAAAATCTAGCTACACGGTTTAAGAAACTAATAATGTTTTCCTCTCTGTTTTCTTTAATTGGACAAAAAAAAAATATATATATTTAAAGCCTTATTGCTAAGGGAGACCTTGAGGGAAATTTAAAGTATACAATCTGAGCATTCAAAAAAAACCAGTAAAGCAAAACTTCAAAGTTATTGCTTCTGTTGGAATAAGTTTTCACAATTCTGAAGCAACTTGTGATGAAATCCTTTTGGTTTTTTTAGTATTGTTTTCTTTGCTAATCATTAGAGATTGTTTTGAGATTTAAGTTCTTTATTTTTCTTCCCATTCATTGTAAATTAATATGAAAACTTTATGGGTTTTTAAGCTCTAACTTTTAAAATTTTGCCCGCTTCTTGTAGTATTTATTTGGTAATAAGCTGCCTCTTTCTTTATAGACCTGATTTGTCATATAAACTGGAAGTGTTAGATCAGTATTTTTTGGTTCTGAAGAGATTTTCCACTGCTTAAAGAGTATAATCTGTCCATGAAAATAATATAACTTTTGACAAAAGTAAATATAAACCAAATTCCAAAGGAAAAATTGCTAGAGAAAACTTAGGACAAAAGAATATTGTTTCAGGTTGCTAGGTTTTTGCTGTTTACAGTTTGGTGGGGGAATGGCTGTCCCTATTTCTTATCAAATATTTTTTGAGGAGTTATTCAGATGCGAATACTCTTCTTTCTGTTACGTATCTGAAATCCAAATGCTTATCAGATGCCAACAAGAGATGGAAACATTTTAGGATAGGATTTTCGGCTGTTACTATGCCTCCACTTAATGCATATACAGTCAAATTGGACTGAAGTTAGAATGAGATCCTTCCCTTTCCTCATGGCTATAGATTCATATGTCATCTGACTTTCAAGTTTCATTCCAGCCTAATGGTAACACTTTTTATTCTTTCTTTCTTGCCTTAAAAGCTCAAGCTCATTTGTCTTCTCAGCTTCCCCTATTTCACACTCTCTTAAGAATTATATTTGGTCCTAGCCAAGCCTGAGGATTAAAAAAAATCCCAAACATTCAAACAAATATTGGGTTCAGAAATATTTACATCAGACTAGGTGATCCCAGATATCGCACTGCTCTAACATCCCAGGGGCTCACCTACAATCACTGTCTTAAATAGCCATGTATTTGATGATTTTTTTCAAAATCCCACATTCTTGGTAACAGTATTTTATTTACGCACAGTTCATTCCCTATAACGACGGTTATTTTGGCTTTGAAACAAAAGCAGACTGTGGAAAAGCAGTGACAGAAATTCAGAACTGCTGGCATTTAGAGAAAATCATGACTAGTGATTTTTATTTGAATTAATTTTTCACTTAAAGATGATTTATGCAACCATGCAGTGTAATTTTATATTTTTTTAAGTTGCTTTCCACATTTTCAGTGATAGCAAGAGTAAGCAGCGAGAAACTAAAAATTTTGATGATGGGAAAGGCAAACATGATCAATTGTGGTATTTCTAAAGTGGAAAATAAAGGATTTAAGTCTACTAACATTGTTAATAGGGCATAGGCTTAAGATGTTCATGCCATCTTACCACTCCATTCAAAATAAGGAATATCAAATGAGATTTTGTAGTGGCTCAGATTCAAGTTAATATCTTGTGTAAAAACTGTTGCTTTTATTTATTTGTATTGAATCATCAAACAGTTTGGCAAGAGTTGCAGAAACAAAGTTGAGCGTCCCTGCTTGCAGACACCTGAACACAAATAATTAATATTTATGACTGAGGTGATAAAATAAGTCAGTTTGCTGTATTTTATCCATGTTTTAGGGCAAAATGTTCCATTTGGAACTTACGGTTTCATCGACTTGTTGGAAGAAAACTGTCAGGGCTACAGATGGATAGGTTAAAATATTGTCTGCTTTGTCAGAGAGGTCAGGAAAACCCTTAATTTTATTTCTGTATTCTTGTAAATGAAATTTATATTGGTTAACTTGATGCTTGGAGATGTTGGAGAAAAAAAAAAAATGAAGGTTACTTGAGCATGTCTCAGTGAACAAAAAGGATTGGCTTAGATGCGCAAAGCTGAAGCAATTTGTAAGATGTGGTAAGATGCTGCTACATGAGTACAAGGGTGCGTTAGCATTCTGTGTTGGAGACCTGTGTGTCTATGGATATATGTGCTCTGTGTGCATGAGCCTGCTGGGAACAGGTCCTTAGTCTCACTACTGGTTGGATCTGGGGGCATGGACCTGTGCTGGACTACTAGATCTGACCCTATTTCTCTAATATTCTTGCAAATAAAATAACAAACCTCTAATAAAGAGGTTGCTCCTAGATACAGCTGGTTAGCAGCTTTTTTGTTGTTTCGTTTGTTTTCATCTAATGCAATGTCTGGCTAGTGGTTGTTTTGGAAATAAAGTTTCTGCCGTGACCATTTATGTTTTGTGCTTGAGGAGGAACAAAGAGTATTTTCAAACGAGAATGACCATGCAGAGTCTGACAATTTCCCCTGAGCCACGTACCTTGTCTTTGACAGTGACAGACAGCCTTTGTCTAGAATCATAGAATGTTTTGGGTTGGAAGGGACCTTTAAAGGTCATCTAGTACAACTTTCCTGCAGTGAGCAGGGACATCTTCAACCTAATCACAGATCAGGCTGCTCAGAGCCCCGTCTAGCCTGGCCTGGAATGTTTCCAGGGATGGGGCATCTACCACCACTCTGGGCAACTTGTTCCAGTGTCTCACCACCTTCACTATCAATATTTCTTCCTTCTATCTAGTCTAAATCTATAGTCTTTTAGTTTAAAACCATTACCCCTCATCCTGTTGCAAGTCCTGCCAAGAAGTCTGCCCCTATCTTTCCTATAGCCCCCCTTTAAGCACTGAAAGGCTGCAATAAGGTCTTCCTGGAGCCTTCTCTTTTCCGGGCTGAACAACCCCAACTCTCTCAGCTTGTCTTCATAGGAGAGCTGCTCCAGCCCTCAGATCATCTTCATGGCCCTTCTCTGGACTCACTTCAACAGTATCTCTTTTCACACTGTATTTTCCGGTGCCCTCTTCTGAAAATACTCTTAATTATTGTTCCACATCTGACCATTGAAAAGTGCAAAATTTTTTCATTGCGCTGCTTTCATGAACATTTTTTAAAGTTCAAGATTCTTTAAGACCAGGGAACATATTTAGGTATGCTTTTTCATAGACATCTGAAGACACATCAACCTTTATGAAATTTCTATGAATTCTTAGGAACTTCTATTCATTACCTAGAAAGAAAGAGTTCATTAGTGTAATAATATGATAAATGTTGTTGAACTTTTCTGCAGAATTCCTGGCAGCTTCATTAAATATGAATAATTTAGTGCTCTTTAATTAAACTTTCATGCACTGTTTATGAGCAGGTTAGTTTTAACCCTAATATATAATTCTAGTTAAAACAAAATGTTGTGAGATTTATTGCAATAGAGGTCTAATTTTTAAATACAGAATCTCACCAGTTTAAATGTCAAAATAGCATAGAGGCTTAAGACTACCAAGAGCCAAGCTTGTGTGTCATGTGTTAAGTAAAGCCTCTCATTCTTTACTGTGAATATCTTTCAAAAATATCTTAAAAATTACTATTTCATTTCTCATTGTTTTAGAGTGATAAACACCTTCATTGTCTTTCAACACTTCTTTATTTTCAACACTTTCTAGCAAGCAGTTGAATCTAACAAAGAATTCCTACCATACTGTATTATTTTGACATCATTCTTGTAGGGAGATACATAAATGGTGTATGCATTTTCTCTATTTACATAAGACATCATAGATGTCCCTGCAAGCACCTAACTCAAGACAGCAGCTATCTGCATCTTGAAGATTTAAATTGGCTGATTCCTGTATGATCTAATTACAGGAACATTTTAAGAGGCGATCATTTTTGGAAACCCCGTATAAGTAAAGGAAGAAGCAGCTATTCTATTTCTAACTGTGGACTAAATTTTCTGAAAGAAGGTTTAAACTTGATGTTGCTTCCATAAGATTCCTCACTAGCCAAGCTGCCTTATTTATATTTTTTTTACAAGGGCATATAAATCACAGAAATCGAAATGTGTATTCCTGCATCTCTTAGTTCTGATGGTGTAGTTGAGGTGAATAGCTGAGAAGAATTCAGTGCCAGAACTTTAGAACAAATTCATGAGGAGAATGAATTTCTGCACTGAGTAAAAGATGTTGCACTTTTCACACTGTGGTATGAAATTTTAGGTGATCTTGGCTACTGGGTAATGACATGTTATTTCTTTTGGGGTTATGTCTCAGCTAGTAGTTTTGATTCTAGATGAAAATTCTTATTCTAAACCCAAAGCAACAAAGTAAAATTGTTAAATGCTTGCAAGTGTTTTTTTTTCTATTTCGTTTTTATTAGTTGACACTTTTTTTTTTTTTAATTCTACCCCTCAAAAAAGAAAAAAGTTTGTGCATCTTCAGTGGAAGACTAAAAACCTGCACTCTGTGCTTTATGAAAACTGTCAGTGTAGTTTGGCTGGGGAATAATGAAGGGAAAAGTAAGGACCTGCATTTAATTCTTTTGCTTCTGTGCACATCACATTATTTCAAGTGCCTGAGTCATGGGGTGATTTGCTGAGTAGGTTACTGAATCACTCTTCAGTCATATCCTCATTTTTCCCATAATGTATTGCAGTCAGAATTGTGGAATCACCTCACACACTGAAGTCTGTTTGACCTCTGTCAACCTAACAGTCTGTGAAATTTGTCATTGATCTGAGCACCGTGGATATACTGACATCCAGTGTTCTGAGAACTAGCTGTATATGTATTCTTGTAAGAATTTCAGTTATCCAGTGATTTATATTTTATTTTTAATGCTGCTTTTATTTTTCCTGAATAATTTCTCAACATTTTGAGAAGTCATACTATTTGCAGGACTGAAACATGCTAACTGTATTGGTAAAAGTGAAAGCAACATAGTTGGTTATGGATATAGAAGACAATAGCTTCAAAGTAGTCCTGATATGTGCACATGAAACTGTAATGAGCACACCACCTCCTGAGTTTAACCTCTGGTTTGCTCCACGTTGGGTTTGAACCTCTGCTGAAGCTGTCTAAGAAGCATAATCATAGTTGTTACCACATTAAATCACCTCTTGCTTCCCTCTTTAATTTGAAATTTTTAAAGTAATGCTGGCAAGAAAGGAAAGCAAATACTGAATGTAACAAATGAAATAGAAATTCAAATAAAAATTTTCAAAGGGGGGTTGGGAGGGAAATACACACTATCAACCCTTCTGCTTCTACCAAAATCTATATTTGACTAGTGCAGGTGCTAACTATTTATAGTCACAGTGTATTGCATACTTGGATTTATTAACTGCCCTTCATATTTATTAATGTGCTCGCTTTTTCTGTCTGAAGTGTAAAGGACCGATGAGGTTTCTGCACTCCTTTCAGTGTATGTGCTCCCTTGATGTCCTTTCCACTCCTCCTCCTCTTTTGAACAGGTTGACATTATTAAGAGATGGGTATCAACGGAGATACTCTGGTTCAGCAACAATATCTTAACCCCCAGCTGGCATAATAACAACAGGAAAAAAAAAAACCAGTTAATCTCCTTACCAGGTGCATATCTCTTGCTAACAAAACCCCAGCTCTAGCATGATACATTTTTCTATTTAATTGATAACGTTTTGTGTCTGTCAGGAAACTCACAGTAGATTGCTAAACCTACATGGTGAAGGAACTGTTGCTTGTGTTTGAAGGTCTGAGTATGTATTGTAAATATTACCGGGATGAGCAGCTCATATACAAGAAGCCGTAATGCTGTAATTGCAAAATTGCTAGACAGTAGCTCCTTTTTATATATTCCACATTCGTCTCGTTGAGTTATTTGGAAGTTAGGCAAGTCAATGCACAGGCATCATTTTCTGTTAAAGAACAGGCATGTCTCCCTTGGAAGTCTGTGTGCTTTATTCAACGTGTTCCCAAGCAGGGAGGGGAACTGATGGAAACGTGGGTGGAGGAGCAGGGTTGTTTTTTTTTCTGGGACCTCTGCACCAGGACAGAGCATTGAGCACACCTATATGTGCGAATGGTTGCCCTGAGGGAAGCACACCCTTTTCCAGGCAATACTGGGACAGTCTAATTTCCAGTAACCCCCCCTGAGCACAGGAGTGAAAGGGGATTTGGGATGCAATCACCAGCTACAATCACGTATATCATGTTTCCTGAGTACCATGAACTATCAGTCCGCTTTCTTTTGATAACTAGTAATGTCTACTGAAAATATATTATACGCAGTGTTCCTATTTTTGAAGTTCTTGAAACTTTGTTGAGGACATGCTAAGCTAAGTAGGTAAGAGGCTGTTGTTTGTTTGTTTCTAGCAGAAATTGAGTCAGTACTTTTAGTTTTCGTATTTGGTGGGGGATTTTCAAACCTCATATGTATGTGGAATACAAATAAATAACATGTTCTGGCAGACAGTGGGAGTAAACGTTGATTTTGGTTGCTTGGTAAGTTTGATAAGATTGAGCTGTACGTTTTAGTGTGGATATAAACATTTTGGCTTTTTATTTAACTTGGAAGGACAAAGGTAAAATTTTTCATTATTTCATATAAGGCCTTTGCTTAACTACTGCTAGTTTGGAACTTAAAATGAAGAAAAATCTGAGATTAATTTTGAAGTTATAAAGCACGTACATATAATTATAAATTAATCATCACTGGAAGCATTAAATATTGACATGAATTACAGAATCATGGAATTATTTGGATTGGAAGAGGCTGTAAAGATCATCTAGTTTCAACCCACCTGCTGTGGCTCCCTGCCTTCCCCTTCCAGGTTGCTCAAAGCCCTATCCAACCCATCCTTGAACGTTTCTAGGGACACATCTATAACCCCTCTGGGCAATCTGTTCCAGCACCTCACTCCCCTCACAGTGAGGAGCATCTTTATTACATCTAACCTAAATCTACCGCTTCTAGGTTAAAGCCATTATCTATCATCCTATCATGACATGCCCTTCTAAAAACTTATGGGTTAAGGAGCATGCAAAGTACTTTTCAAAAGAGTCAGATCAAAATTAATAATTTATTCTGGTATCTATAATTATTATTCGGTATAGGTTTTTAAGATGTTGGTACAAGCTAGGTTTTTAAACACTAGGAAAATGATTCATGCATCTAGACAGAATTACCAGATTCTCAGTAAAGTGAGCCCCAGGACACAGTCATTACAAATATAGACCTTATTTGGATGCTTGTGAGAAGGTGGCAGCTCAATGATACACAGCAGATTGCAATTCCAACAGCAATTTAAAGGTAAAAAGTCTTCCTTTCACAAAACAAACGTAGGCTGTGGTTTTGCCGAAAACCATTCAGTTTTATTTACTGAAAGATTACAGCTTCTAATTTACCAGGAGAATGCTGGGAATGAAACGTGAATTGTTCTCAAGGGTAATTCAAAAGATACTTGAGCATTTTGAATAGTGTTCCTTTTTATTTTAAGCATGTTATGTTCTTTGCAAGTGAATCATGTTTCTCTGCCTACAGTAAAATAATTCTTCCTATAGAGTACCAAAAAGACTCCATTAAGACAATGACAGAATTACCTATATAGTACAAAAATAACAGGAAATTATCATTCTTCCTTTGACATGTTGTGGGGTTTTTTTTCCATGACTTCTGAGAGAAGGTGGTGGTGCTTTCCATAAACCTTTCCATAAACCAAAACTTATAATCTTGACAACTAAGAAAGTATAGATATCCAAGATGGAAGCAAAAGGGGAGTTGTGATTTTCCTCAGTATTTCAGAGCTGTAGCCTTCAGGTTTTCTAAGTACAGAGGCCTCCAAATCTTTGGCTCTTTGGGGAAATATAGGAGGTATGAGCACGCGTGGCATTTTCTCCAGTAAGTCTTAGTTGAGTTAACCAGATCTTTTTGTGTTCCTTCAATTCCATTAACTGTAACAGCTTAAAATTCTCAGTGTTCTACAACTTGTTTGTCATTGCTTTTTTTCTAAGACATTTTAGTTGCTCTTTTTTGCATAGAAAAACCCCTTAGCCCTTAGTCGAGACATTTCCTTTGGACAGAGGGGAAGGAAAAATAAGAAAAAAAGTGTTCTTCAAGCGTGCAGGAATACGTGTGTCTTAGGAGAGCAACTGAGCCGTGTCATTACCTTAGATCAAGCATTTGAATGTGTTTGTGTCTTGCCTGATGGCGCAAATGAGTCACCTTTAATATTCTGAAGGTGAAAGGACCAATAAAAAAAAGCCAAATGCTGTAGATATGCTATTACAAGGGGGTGTGGGAGTTTGCCTGATCTTTCAGTGATATGCAAAACTGTCGATTAATATTTCATAAATCATTTTCATGGTGTGGTTTTAGATAAACTTCAATATATATTTCAGCTTAATATTTTCAATGAATCAGAAGGAATATGATTAGTTTGTGTAGAAAAAATGATTCATAAACAATTAAGGAATCTTTATTTAAATCCATACTTTTTGCATAAAATAATTCTAAATACGAGCTGCATATATGCTGTAATTTACTGGAGGATGGTTTTTTTGTTTTGGGACTTTGGGGATGTGTGATTTTGTTGTTTGTTTGTTTTGGTTTTTTTTTCTCATGTTTTTTTTTTTGTTTGCTTGTTGTTTTTTGTTTCCCCAAGAGAAAATGCCAACAGTGATATTTGCCAGTGCGAGGACAAATTATCATTTTTTACATTTTAGTATAAAAGTGCCATCTAGCATTCAAATGCAAGTTGGACCACACAATAAACAATACTTACTACATTTTACCAATAAACTTTGGTTTTAAGACTAAAAAAATTCTTGTCTGCTTCCAGTCACTGTTATAGTCACTGTGATCTCATTCAAAGTGTAACAGGGCTAAGTGAAATTACTTTTTATTATTATTATTGGTTTTCTACATAGGATAATATTTGCTTTGCAGCTATTTGATTTGACTCTCTGCAATTTTGTGCAATGAAGCCTCTTGAGCCCACTCTACATGCCAGCTTCATTAAGAATTATTCTGTGCAGAGCAATGTATCATCTTGGAAATGGGTCTGCACAGAGCTGCAGCTGAACTTTTCCTGCTGCCTGATTTATCTGCTTGTCTCAGCAGCCTAGTGTAGACTCAGCCCAGCAATTAGCAGCTTTCAATGTGCCTGTAAAATCAAACCCACTAACTAGGTCAGCTGAACATGTCTAGGTCATATATCTGAAATTACTACTGTCTAAAATCTCTTCTGTGCTGGTCGAGCTTATGTAACTGCCTTCATTAAATGCTTGTAGGCAGGAGCTTTGCACTTGTCAGGTTAAGTACATGCAAGCATGTGCTTGAACCCTGTGGGATTGAAGCGTGGTTTTAAGCTGTCCAGGTTTAGGGTCAGGGCAGTGTGCTAGGCCTGTAACAGACACTTTCTGTTAACCCCTTTCTCTCCCCAAAGCAGGAGAGAAAGGGAATAAAGCAGAGAGAATTATTGACCAGAAAAGAAAGTTAGGATAGCTTTAATGAAAGTAATAATAATAAAAACAAATATATAAAAACATCTATCAAACCCAGCCCCCCTGACGGCAATTACATCACCGTCACCACCGATGCTGTGGAACAGCCTCTGGGGAAGTCCCAGACTGGACTCCGCAGCAGGCGGGAACCACATTCAGGATCTGGGTTCTGGAACTGGACTCACATAGATTGTGATCGAAGGCAGAACAGGCAGAGTCCTCCTTAGATGCCGGCCGTTGAAGAAGAGACGCTGGTCAGAGGGCTGGAGCACCTCTCCTATCAAGACAGGCTGAGAGAGTTGGGGTTATTCAGTCTGGAGGAGAGAAGGCTGTGAGGAGACCTTCTGGTGGCCTTCCAGTATATGAAGGGGCCCTACAAGAAAGATGGGGAGGGACTTTTTAGGATGTTGGGTAGTGATAGGACAAGAGGGAATGGATTCAAACTAGAGGAGGGTAGATTTAGATTGGACGTTAGGAAGAAGTTCTTCCCCATGAGGATGGCGAGACCCTGGAACAGTTGCCCATAGAGGTGGTGGAATGCCCATCCCTGGAAGCTTTCAAGACCAGGTTGGATAGGGCTCTGGGCAACCTGCTCTAGTGGGAGGTGTCCCTGCCCATGGCAGGGAGGTTGGACCTCGATGACCTTCAAGGTCCCTTCCATCCCTGACAATTCTATAATTCCGTGATCCCTAAGCTTTATACTGACTACAACGTATCTGGGATGGAATCCCATGTTGGTCAGGTTAAGGTCACCTGTCCTGGTTGCTCCTCTCCGCAGATGCAGCCTTTTACTTTCTGCAACCCCAAACGTGGCGCACAAGGTCCAGCAGTGGCCTTGGTCTGCACGCCAATCTTTGGTACTAACTCTAAACATCGAGCGTGATCACTGCTAGAAGCAACCACTGCCCCCAAATACGCTGTTAACTTCAGAAAGTGCAGCTAGTCAGGGGAGACTGAGCTGAAAAGTAAAATCACTGAACAGAATTGTTCTGTTCTAACTCAAACCAGGACATAAGCCACAGAGTGTACCAAGTGTTTTGTTGTGTTTGAGCTTTAGCATATCATGTGTTTTACAGGATGTAAAACGCTCCTGTATATGAGATGAAATATGCAAGTGTCATTCTCTCTATGTATAGCGAAAAGTTTGGCATTGAACATCAGAATTTTGTAGCTAACTACACGAAAGTCACCATCTTGATTTGATATTATACGACCATCCGTTATCTGTATTAGTTTCTTAGTGTCATCATGTATTTCATACAGAAACAGGGATGACACTGATGCACTGTTTTTAGTGTAAGGGTTTGCAAGATGTTAGGTTACAACTTAGTAAAAAAACCCCAAATCTAATCAAAATAACACAAGTTTTCTAACCCAGAATCTCTGAAGGGCAATTGTACGCTGTATCTGCTGTGACCAGAATCTCCCCAAATCCCTCTATCTCCTTACCAATCACACATTTAACACACAATTAGCATTAAAGAATAAATAGGCAATCTTCTGACATTTCTGAGAGTTCTCTATGGAGGCAAAAGTCTTCTCTTTGCCCAAATTCATCTGCTCTGGAAACTGGGTCGTGAACAGGACTTTAGGGAAGAAATACTTTAATGAGCTCAGTGCACACTAAAATACTCTATCCAGTCCCCTCTGAAGAATCTGTAAAAGAATCTCCCAGAAATGTGTAGCATGATAGTTCTTTGCAATTTGCTTGACACAAAGCGTGTCTCCATATTGAAGACAAAACGAAATCTTTCAAAACTCTGGGTATGCTTAAGTTGTGCTGTTAAATTCAACAGACAAAAATCTGTAGTGCTCCCTCTTGGTTGTGTATGTGTTTCATTCTGTGCTAATTAGTGCAGAGCCAAATTCAGTTAAGGAGGAATGCACTGGAGTGAGCGAAGTTAAGCTGAGAAATTTGAGACAGGCAACTGACTCTCACTTTGTGTAGTGTAGACCACAAAAATACCATATGTAAAATCACTAAAACATGCAGCCATTGAACAGAATAATCAAAGGTAATTGAAAAAAAACAACCTAATTGTTTTTCTTGTATGCACATTCCTTTCAAAGAGTGACCAATAACATGAAACAGGTGGGGCTGGGAGGCCTTCTTAGCCTAAAGATACTTTCAGTGTTACTCTTGGAATTGTTGGGTTGGGTTCTTTGGCCTGAATTTATAAGCAAGGGTATACGTATTTATTTATTTATGATTTGGTTTTTACAGGAGGCATTTTTTTTATATATAAACATGAGTTATTTTCTCTGTTGGCGTTTGGTTTGGTGTTTTTTTGGTTTTTTTTTTGATAAATAAAACAAGCCAGGATGCTTTTATTTAACCCTGTATCTTGTCTATTCCCTAACCTGGGATTCACTTATTTGTTTCAGTTCTAGTCTGAATTCTTTTTCCTTGAAAACAAGTGATTATGCAGTCTTCATGTGAGTCTGTAGTGCTACTGCCTGGGGACTTGTGTGTAGAACTATACTTATTTCCACACATGAGCTGTAGTACCCATCTTTCTTTCAGGAGCTTATTGTACAAGAATATCACCTGCCAGTAATTTCTTCAGGCCTTTCTCTCTCTCTCCCCTATATTGACATTTACTTTCCAAATACACAACTTCTCACCTTCCTCTCACCTCTCCCTACAAAGTGTCCTACAAAAGTTGTTGCTGTTAGTTTTTATTTAAAACCAAAACATTTCCTTTTCTGCTTGCTTTTAACCATGTCTTTAGGTATTGCTCTTTAAGAATAATAATGTTTATTGCCCACAAGAACTTCAAAATTAGCAGTGCTCTGAACCATGGCAACCTGTGTTTTTATTTTAGATTTGTTGTTCTCTCTTAATTGAATGTTAAGGTTCTTGCAGGACTCCAAAGCTCTCAAGTATTGATAAAAAGTTGTAAGTGTTGTAAAATCTATTATAAACCAAATAAATGTAGTTGGCTGTGCTACCCAGCTGGCCTTTTTCTTTCTCTGTCTTATTTTCTGATATTCTATATTCAGCGGAAAGTAGTACTGTCATGCTGTTGTGTTACAGGAGAACAATACTAAATGTAGAAGACTATCTTTGTGACAATGAGACCTTTGTCACTGTGGTGTGGATGGGTTTGCCTGCGTGGGAAGTGGCAAGTCGAGGGCCGTGGGGGTTTCTCTGTCACAGGGGAGACTTTCAGCTGTGACGCCAAGAGTGCTATTAAAGCTGGTGGTGTTAGTAATTAGATGCTCTCATCAAACTGCAGTCTTGGATGTGAAAGTGACCCTGATAGAGACGTTGATGATCCAGATAGCCATGTCTAAAATTAGCTTGCTGATTTAACCAAATATGTCTCAATTTAATCACTGACTTGTTGGTACAAGAAATACCTCAAGTATGCACTAGCAAGTGAGAGATAAGCAGAGGTTATGACACTAAATAAACATTATTTTTACAGTCTGATATTGTAAGAGATTAGAGTAGTAGCTCCCAATTTGTGAGAAAAAAACCTTAGAAGCAAAGTGTTTATAGCCCAGTTTTAAAGACTA
Source organism: Baryphthengus martii (assembly GCA_013396935.1). Taxonomy (NCBI): domain Eukaryota; kingdom Metazoa; phylum Chordata; class Aves; order Coraciiformes; family Momotidae; genus Baryphthengus; species Baryphthengus martii. The sequence continues at coordinate 154,266 of VWZK01006474.1, read as the reverse complement.
ATTAGAACAGGTCAATGTGGCTAATGGACATAGGCACAGAACAGGACAATGTGTTTATAATCAACTTCCACCCCCTTCCCCTCCCCACACATTGAAATCTATTGCATTTTAATCCTCCATGAGTTTGAAGGTGTCGCTTAAGTAGCTACTGTGCATAACTATGCTTCTTTAGCTGTTTTGTTTGTTGAATAAACTCCATTTGTTCTTGTATTTTATAAACATTTGTATGTATTTATTACTGAAACTTCACTCTTCTGGAAAGTTTCTTTTTGTGTCCTTTTACATTGTATAACCCATACTGGTATTTTCTCTCTTTGTGATATATAATCACTCAAATATTCATCTTTCTTTTTAAGTAGGACCTTAATTTTATCTCCTTAGTTAAAATGTGGCTTTCTGTCCTCTAATTTTCTCTCAGCAATATTTTTTTGGATATATTTTTAAGTGCTCCTGCTTCAACAAAAATCCATACCTCAGTAAAAAAAAAAAAAGATAAATAAAATCTTAAATGGTGAAAACTTTGAAACTAGTATATCTCTAGAACATATTGCAGTTGTTTTGAGAGGAGGAAATTGTGAGAGAAGGCTACAGGTTGTGAGTGGTTGGGGGAAGCACCGCTGGGTGCCAGGGCTCTTCTGCTGGGCCTCATGTCCCAAAGCTGCATCCTCCAATATGACAGAGAATATTGCAGATCACGTGGGTGTCATCAAGTTAAGAATCAGTTAAACTGTGCTGCATTTCCAGTTTACAGTGTCTAAGTCGTCTAAGTGTTGCAAGTTCAGGGGACTCACAGCAGTAAACCAACCTTTACTGTTTCTTCTTTCAGACTGTAGGTAGTGTGTGAGACTAAATGAATGAAGCAGTACTCATTTTCAGGCATCCAAATCGCACAATTCTTGTATTTATTCAAAATTGCCTGAAGGCTGAAAAATACCCTAGCCTAATTATAGTTCTTATAGTCGAGATCATTCGTGAGCACAAATAATACCATCGAAAGCAAACAAAAGAAAAACAAAGATAGGTCCTTGGAGATTTAAAAGTCACGATGAAAAGAGAAAAGCGTGGTGCTCTGAAGTGGTAAATTGTAATCTGATGAATAGCAAAGTGTTGAAAAGTCTGGCTGAGCATTCGGTAGCAGCCGTGTTGTTTTCTGGTCAACAGTCTTCAACAAAATGAAGGGTAATGAAGGAGCAATCTCGCTCAGCGTTACGTAGCATTCAAGGTACATGAAATGTGTGTTTCTGAAGAATAACAAAGGAAAAATAGACAGAAAACTCTAAGGATAAACCTTTCTGGTACAAATACAAAGAATTTCAATTTAACTTACTACTTTACAGGTGTAGGATTAGAAAATGAAAAAAAAAGAAAAGGTAGTTTTCCATTTCTTTTTTTTTTTTAAATCCAAATTATATATTTTGAATCAGAATGCCCTTATTTCACAAGAAGGCAAGGAAAGCCTCAGAACAGGTGAAACCTTGCCCTCAGATATGTGGGATATTTTTTTTTTCCCCAGAATCAAGAATGGTAGGGGTTGGAAGGGACCTTTGGAGATGACCATATTGAGGCTTATATTGAATTGCCTTTGAATTTGAAATAATGATGATTTCATAAAGTCTCCCAGATAGACCTCACAATAATCTTGCCCAGATGAAAGGATTTTAGATAAAAATCCTCACTGGTGCCACCAGAGCTTTTCCTGTACAGATGGGAACCACTGAATCACCTGGCCATTGTACTCTCTTGCATAGGATTTAGTAAGATTGAAGAGAGTCAAAAAAAAAAGAGACAAAAATGAGACACAACTAATTTGCTGAAAAAGAGCCTAATGAGGGCAGAGGCTGACAGAGGCACTCAGAACAGCTACTGGTAAGCATTCACATAAAACAAGAAATGACTGGTCTAGATAAATGATAACAAATTAGACCTAATAAAAATAAATGGTGCAGTGCCGACGATTGTCTAATTTAAATATTCACAGTGTGATAATTCCACATCTAGTAGTTTAGAAGGTTAAAATATGATTAAATATTTACTTAAGGAAAACAGTAAAACCCAAAAAAACTCCCCCAAACCTTCAAGTGTCCAATTGCAGTTCTGGATTCACTCAGGTATGGATTTAGAAAAAGCCATTTTTCACGTTTTTGTTGATTTAATGATTTCCCTTGTATGAGACACCAAATGCTCTGAGTGGGGCCAGGAAAATCAGTGGCATTAGTGAAGCTGGGAGACTGTAAACCTGGGCTTGTATAACACTCTTCATCTTATCCTATCTGATGAAAGTTTGCATGTATTAGCTTTATAATTAAATTGCTTAAGGTCATTTAAACATCAGCAAATTTAGAGCAAGTTACATAATCTACAGACTGAAAGTGTTCTCATACAAAATTAAACCACTCTGTCTCTTTCCCAAATTAGTTCCCCAGGTAGCTGCACTAAAAACCAGAAGGACACAAAAAGTATCACTCTTAAATCAATTTGACACCAGAGAAAGTTCATATTTCATACAGAAAAAAATGATAATCAAAGACTCAAGCTGCCTATAGCTGGAAGCTAGATTTCCGCCACAGAATTATGATATCACAGGCAAGTTTAGGGTTGAAAAGGAACCGTTTTCCACATGAGCAAGAGGGACAAGTTCAATAAATTGCATTATCATATTTGGAAGTATTATAGTAGTTGGTTTACTTATTGAACTACTTGTAGTGACCTCCTTAATGTTCTGATTCTTTGTGATAGTCTGCTGCTGCCTTTCGAAAGCTTTTGCTTTTTTGGTGTTGCTACCACAGGGACTAATGTGAGGAAGGAGACTGTTTTCCTTTGATATGGTCTCTGGGTAATACACTAATAAAGTAACAAACAGAACTTAGATCATCAGAACAACACCTCAGCTAGCTTAACTTAAAAAAACCCAGAAGACTAGCAAACAAAAGTGCCCAACTCTGAATAGCTAAAATTATGATTTAGTAGTAATGTGTAATTCTTCCTGTCTCTGTGGCACGATACAGGAACTCATACACCTATTTTCTTCTAAAATAGATCTCAAACAACAATATTCATATTTATACCTGTGGAGGTTCTTTTGATAATTGGTAGACGTGCTTAATCTTCCTTGTGTTAAGCCCCTGACACTTCACAAACACCAGCTCTTGTTGGAGAATATGAATAGAATATGGTGTAGAATTGCTCCTGCACACGTTTCTGTGAATCAATGCGTGAGAGTTTCCACAATTACTTTGTTCTCAATTCAGATTCAAAATTGTCTGGATATCTCTGTGTAAGCAATGCCATTGATGAAATAGAACAGCGCGCTAAACCATGGCTACCAAAACTGATACTGCCATCATTGGCATTTTAGCCAAAATCATGGTCACTGGAGGTTATTTTGAGTGCACCCTTGGACTTCTCTCACAAATTTTTTGACACCGACAGTAGAGCAAGTCTTTGTGACATTCACAATTTTCATACCTCCCTTTTGGTGGGTATACTTTGACTAAAACTCCAGGCAAAATAAATTAAGAACAATTTAGAGTTTGCAACAAGAACTTAATTTGAGGCTAATGAGATTCTTGGGTTTTAGTAGTTTTAGTAGCATTCACTCAAGCTGAATTCTTGTTGGATAAGTAAATACCTATTTGGACATGATTTCTTTTGTTCAGTTTACTCAATATAATGGACACCCTCTAATTGTTTTCAAGAAATCGGGAATTCTACCTGCTGATGTTTCACTAAAACTGTTCAACACCCCTTGGAATAGGTGCTTCAAGAAGCATTTGTGTAAACTTGTTCTCTAGAAGGAAAAGTGGACAAAACCCCAGTGATGCTGACGAGACCTAAAGGGCTTTACAGCTAGCATAGCTGCATGAGGGAGGTAATAGCAGGATAGCTGCTTTAAAACATCGAGAGAAACATAAGATATTCATTTCTTGACAAAATTCTGAAGAGCACTGTTGCTTTCCAAGTTCTTGAGCTTTTTTATAAGGAGGTGAAAGCGGTACTGGTATAATTTTGAAGTTTATATTGAATCTGGAAAACAAACAAAAAAAAATCATATGGTTATGAAGTAGAATGAAGGCTATATAACTAAGATAACTATCAACAACTGTTTTTCAGTATTCTGAAAATGTGTTGCGTTCAATATTTATCAGATTATTATAAATTTAATTACATAATGATTATTACCAAGAGACCATCAAAGTCAATAGTGTTTCTTATAACACTGTTTGTTTTAACATAGCTGGGAGATAGATAAATAGGTTGAAAGCTTCCTTAATTCTTTGGTTAGCTGCAGCCCACAAAATCAGAAGAATTAATCATCTTCTGTAATGAAAGAATATGTGATTAGATGATTTATTTTAAGTATATGTCAAGTTCTAAAAAGGAAACAACTTCAGTTTTTCATCTTAGTTGGGATGAAGGATGAAATTTGAAATGCCCACACATCCCAGGAGAGTACTGTCTCTTCTGAAAATTCTGATCTGAATTGCTCAGTGGAGTCCTACAGTTCTACATAAGATGCTTTTATGCATGCTGTTCACATTCTGAGTCATGTAAGCTTGCAACAAAAGGAGGAAAACAACATAGAGTGAATGTTTAATGTTCTACAGATTGCTCCAAGCATTAATTTTTTCAATAACACATATTACACTTCTACATTTACTCTGCAGAGCACTGCACATGACAGATATATTATAGCACACCAAATCATTTCTCTCCTGTTTCATGTTTGATGAAAAAAGCACAAAAGATAATGGAAAATTCAGTTTTGAAACAAAAAGCACAGCTGCTAATGCCAGCATGAAATTTTGAGCTATATGGAGCAAGACAAAATAAAGTATGATAAGGTGTGCCAAAATACACCAAAATATTCATATTGAGAGTTTTCTAATTATTTTGTGTTTATCTAATCAAAACAAACACTGCTGGAACAGCTCAAGTAGAACAGGGATGATTATTCTTCAAGTCTTGATGCTTAAAATTAGGTATCTAAACCGTCAATTAGACTCTAAGGGAGTCTGGAAGCTAATAATGCAAAAATAAGTATTGAAATGTGAAAAGTTGGATGCTTGTCTATCAAAATATCTGTCTCCTTGCTTTGGAGTCCATTGAAGTAAAGAACACAAGAATAGTCTCGGTCATATGCTAAATAAAATACATTGCCCTACACTTAAAATCACTAGAATTGTCCTTTCTGGGATACTTGGAAGACTGTATCAGACTATATCAGGAATATAAAATAATGAGCACTGGTAAAAGGAGAAATACATGGTTGATGCAGAAATAGCTCTAGATTGTTCATGCTCGAGCTTCCAAACAGATAACAGTTCCAAAAACTGCAAGATGGAATCAGCTGGAAAAATGAATTACAGCCTGGATCAGTAGAATTTTACTGAATTCCTTCAAAGACAACTCATAGAAAGAGTCAGTATAAACTGAAGAATGCATTATGATACCACACAAAAAGGTGTCTCTCCAAAATAGGCTGTACCAATTGACCTGTACACAGTATACTCTAGGGACTGGTTATTAGCATGTTAAGAAGAACTGTTGGGTACATATATATGTATAATGAGTGAGGATAAGATGTGTGGTGACCTTATTTGGGGTTTAATTACAATCAATTAGTTGTTTCAGATGGGTAATGGATATGGGATTTGAAAGTAAGACATCAAAGCTAGGATAGAATTCTAAGCAGCTTGGCCCTACATTTAGGTGAAGTTTACTGAACAATCATTGCTTCTAGGTCTCCAATGCTTTTACATCCTAACATGAAGGGTTAGGGGGCCTACAGAAAAGCTGGAGAGGGACTTTTTGTAAGGGTCTGTGGGGATAGGACAAGGGGCAATGGTTTGAAACTAGAGCAGGGGGGATTTAGATTAGACATTAGGAAAAAGTTCTTTACTCTGAGGGTGGTGAGACACTGGAATAAGTTGCCTAGAGAAGCTGTGGACACCTCATGCCTGGAAGTGTTTACGACTAAGCTGGGTGAGACCCTCAGCAACCTGGTCTAGTGGGGGGCTGTCCCTGCCCATGGCAGGGGGATTGGAATGAGATGATTTTTAAGGTCCCTTCCAACATAAGCCATTCTATGAAATACTTCATAGAAGTGGACAGAAATAAGATTCATGCACTAAAATACGTCTAAATTAGAAAAATTATTTTTCTGTTTTGCTTATGACAACACACCTTTTCATCCTTTTCCAGCTAGGATTTAATTTTACAACCATCACATTGTTTCACATGTAGTCATGTACCTTTCCACACATAGGCAAAAAGATCCACTTGACCAGCTGCATACTTAGTTAAATAGATCCACAGGCAGCTAATCAAAGCATTTATTATAATACTGCTTTTGACGTTTGAAAAGAGGTATGTTACACCACTTTCACTTTCCTGAACCATTTAACTCTGCTTTTCTTTGTTTGTTTGTTTTTTTTATATGATGCTGTTGGAATGTTTTTGTATGTTCAAAGCACAACAAACTTGGCTTTGCTTTTGCATACTCCGCTTTAAAGCGAGGCTAATCCACTGACTACAATTGTACTACCAAATTTAGAAAAGAGAGCATAATCTCAACACCAGCTTTCACCACAGTTTAATACGGTGTTTTATTTTAAAACCGCATTTCAAAGAACGTTTCCACTAAATAAAGTTGCACTACCGGTAGATTGCATATTATCTTAGTCTTCTTTGCTACTACAATTAGACTGATGCTTGTACCTGTGCTAGTGTTAAGCTACCTACTGAGGTATCTCCATCTTGCATGGCTGGGGTCAGCAGCCACAACTGGAGTAGATAAGAACTTCACACTTACTCATTTTGTCTCAGAGAAACTTAGACTACAATACGATCCTGTGTAAAAGTTTTCAACGAATGCGATTTTGCTCTGCTTTTATGGCTGGTCCTACCAATTCTCCTAATAGGCCTTTGTAATTGGTTGTTTTCTTTGGTACCTAACACAACTCTGAGTGTAACATGACTTTATTTTGAAGGTCTTTTTGTAATTATCCGCTATCAGATCATGTTGTTGTTAATACCACTGTAAGCTCCATTACATCTGGTAAACCCTCTAACTAGTATGTAGTACTGGAATGTATTTGAACAAATATTATCCTGATGATTTTTTTTTTCACCCCCTTTGTTTTTGGAGCACTATCTAATAGAGGTGAGCAAATATATCACATGAACAACTCATTAATTTTGCTATTCCTGTATTTGCCAAATCTCTGGTTCTCAAACATTAATTATTCAAATTTATGTGGGAATTTATTAGGTGAATAAATCTTCATCTCTAGGCAGTTTTTAATAGATGATTATAAAGTTTATCAATTTACATTAGGTTTATTCTGTACTGCAATAGATGTAGAAATTCTAACATGACTTGCAAATTGTTATTTTCAAATAGATACTGAACTGAGTTTCCTTAGCCCTGCAATTCAGCATAAAGTTTTTATTTACAGTTTCCCATTCTTTGGATAGAACTATTAATGATTCATCTCTCAAACTTTCTTCTATGCTTTTTTCCTTTTGAACAAAATCTTGCTAAGCACTTTCTGGGAAAAAAAAAGGCAAGTGAAACATGAGGTGGCCTTTCCATATCTTCCTTTCCTTTCCTCTACCCTGTATACTGAGTTTTCTTATCCACTGCCCTTCTCTAGCCCTTCCAAGTGTTCTTGGAATTTAATTCTGTTCTCTCTTCCTCCTTCTCACCTGCTTTTTTCTATTCCTCAAGCATTTCTTTTGACTCTAAGTCACTTCATGTTATCTCTACTTCCTGTACTCATCTGTCCAGAGAATCTTTTTTCTTTTTTTTTTTTTTTCCCCATTTAATCTCTCTGGCTGTTCCCCTGTGTTTCTTTCAGAACACACCCTTTCCCAAAAATATGTCTGAGTCCTATGTTTTTGTGCTTTAACCCCTTATTGTCTTCTGTTTTTAATACTGGCAATCATTATTGGTCATAAGTCACCCTACCTAATCCACGCAACTCTGCCTAAACCACAACTTCAGATTTTTCTCAACTGCTCCTCAAGATTGTGGAAGACAGGATTACATTGTGGGTAAAATACTTCCTGTAGGAAATGTGTTACTAGTTACAAAATACTGAATTGATGTTGCGAACGGGACAGCACAATTGCAGGTGGAGTAAGGAGAGGGTTTCTGGATTTATCCACTTGGTTGCTGCCTTGAAACTTGTCCACTGCCTCTTTGATGCTTAGTAAGACACTGAGAACAAGCATCTCATAGCTAATTAGCAATTAGGTGTGCCTGAAGAAAATAGTTTTTGAAAGCAGACAGTAGGGAGGGAGCTTCAGGGGAAAACCCATTGCGGTCTGTCTGAAGAGAGATGATGTTAGAATATCTACGCTCACAGAAAAGTGCGAACTGTGTACGCACACTGCATCTGCCTTTCAAACCTTGTGATTTACTTGGCAACTTCAGAATTTTTCATTAAAACTTTCTCATGTAATTTTATATGAATATCACTTGATACCTTAAACATCTATACTTACAAGAAGTGCCTAATACATTTTTATAATGTGGGCTACAAGCTGTGTGAATCTATGAATTCCGAAGCCTCAGAATGATGTTGGCTGAAAAGAAGTAAATTATTTAGCAGAGATGCAAATGTAGAAGTGTGACGTGTATTTTGGTCCTGTTCCAGAACGTTGACAGTGTAACTGTACTATATGCATCTTTGGACTTTTTTGGTGAAAGACTACCATGCACGTATATTCTGTAGCACACCCTGAGCCAGTGAGCACAGCAGGAGTATTTTACAGGGAATGTAGTTTCACTGAATCGATAGTTTTGAATTATACCAAGCAAACAGCAGCATTTATGTTAAAAGAAGCGCGTGCTGTGATTTTTCTGAACTCTCTTTGACGCGCAGTTGTGTGTCTTTTTCTGCAGTACTAAAATATTAGACCATCACTACTGATGACTTGTAATCACTGCTTTTAAATTTACATGTTGATTTGATATGGCAGGATTATCATGTGGTTAAGAATGAATAAGAAATTGGAAACTTCTGGTCCCAGCCGTGTCCTAGATTTCTTTTCTGATTGCTTAAACAGCTTAGGCTCTTGGTATTCTTTTTCTCACTTAAGTAAAAGAGAGCATCAATGTTTTCTTTCCTTGTGGAAGTACACAGGAGTAATCAGGTGTGTGTTAAGGATAGACATAAAAATTTCACTTATAGTGAACTTCAGCTACTGTTTTATAATTGCTCTTAGAAACAAGATAAGATTCCATTTTTTTTCTGGCGTTTTTCTTCCAAATTTCCTTATATTCATATGTGTCTGGGTAACTCTTTAAAAATAATTCTATTAATTCAAAAAGAATGAAGAATGAGAACCTACTTGATCTGTTTCTGACTCCAGTAAAAACCGCATGAAGGGCAAGATATGCTGCAATAAAGGAGATCTTTTAACTGAAAATTTAACAAGCTGTAATTCACTCTCACTTTTTTTTTTTAATTTTTGAGTAAAGCACTCAGAAAAAATCTGGTATTTTTGACAAATCTCAACTTTTCAAATACTACTGTACTCTTGAATATAGTTCTTTACATTTAATCAAACAGTATGTTGCGTGTAATTAAGAGTCTGTCATTTTAAATGAGCTGAGTTTTGGGTGAGAATTATCTGAAACCTGAAAGGAGTCCATTAAGATGTACAAGAAGAGATGAGTTTCAATTAACCCTTTTGAATCCCTCACATTATCTAAGAAATGTGTGCCAATTAACACTTCACACCATATTACTGTCGAGAGTAAGGTGGTTTCTTGTGAATGTCAGAGTTTGCAGTGACCTGTGTAAAAGGAAGGAAAATTAAAATAAAATAGATGCAGAATATAAGACTACACTTTTAATTTTCTTCCAGGAACTGCTTTATAGGTAAGAACTACGAAGACAATATTGTTTTTGCATTAAGATTTGCCAACCTGAAACTGGCACACTAGCCCATTTGCATCATCTCATGCCTCTGTATGGGACCAGTGGCAAAATGGTTAAAAATTACTTGCAAGAGGAAAAGGAGAGATTGGGATGCAAGGGATGAAAGTTCCATATTCCTTGAACTTCTTACCTTGTTTTTGGTTTTGTGGGGTACTTTTTGTTGCTGTGGTTTGGGTTTTTTTCATGTTTGTTTTTTTTTTTTGGTGTTCTTTTTTTTTTGGTTGGTTGGTTTTTTGTGGATTTTTTTTTTTTTTCCCATTTTATGATTCACTTAGATTTTTATAATGTCTGGAAAAACAAAGAAGGATTCTGGGTGAATAGAACAGCGGACTAACTGATACATAAGACAATGACATTGTCTCCCAATTGAAAAGTGCACTGCATTCTTTACTGTATCTGGTTGGAATATCAGTATGAACCTTTAGAGACGTTTATCTCCTAAAGAAGCGGAAAATCCTGCAATATCAAAGTCACAAAGACAATAAACCACAATACTTGCTCCATTTAACCTTCCTTGTGCTCTTCTGGGACAGGCTAATTGCTCTCAAGGAACAGGGTAAGACGTGACTATGAACCTTATCATATTATCTACCTGTTCTCTAGAACTATAGAAGAAGTCTCGTACCCTCGAGTTCACAGACCTGCTTGCCTCAAAGTCTGTAAGTGCATTCTTTGAACCACAGGTTCCTTTATATTCTTAGTATAGCTTGGGATGGAATCAGATATATGATGAGATATATGGCTAGGGGTGGATTAGGCGACACATCAATGTGTATTAATTTAGACTTGTGTTTCTGACACACAATCACTATTTAGATTGGCTTATTCCCTAGCAAAACCCACTTGAAATCAAGCAATCACACTTTGTTTCCATGGCACAGAATTAGGAGAAATGCAAGAACACTCAAATAGTAGGAAAAATTATTCTCTAGTGCTGTAATGATCAGACAATTCGTGGATGCTTACAGACTGCGCAGGGCATTCGAGCACTTCTGGTGTTTGAACACTGCCATAGAAGTCTGCATAGCTTTTAAGAATTTCTGTGATTTCATTCCATAATAATACATAACACACACAAAAAAAAATAAAAAAAATGTATTTTGGGTTGCAGCTTGCTACGACTGTATAAATAATATCTTTAATATCTTGTTGAACCAGCTTATCCATTGCTACTTAAGGGGTTTTCTATTGGTTGGGAAAAAGTTACCTAAATTGCATTTACAGTGGATATTAACAATTTGCCAGCATGCCTCAGCCTCAGGTTAGGTGTGTTGTGGGGATTTTGTTGCTGGTGGTGGTTTTTTTTAACAAGATGTCAGTCAGACCTACCTAGAACTTTAGGTCACTGTTTCTTGGCAAGCACAAAAATATGTAAGGAAAGACAGAGGCTCTGAAAGAATTTATCCTTAAAATGAAGCCAGCCTACATACTACATACTTTATCAATAAAATTTCAAAGGCTGTCGTTTCTGTACACTAAGTGAAACTATCACAAACTATCTAAAATTCCTAGCTACACAGCCTCTAGCTCCAGAAATTGCCCTTGTGTGGGACTTTGTGAAAATGAGTTACAGAAAAGAGAATGCTCCATGTTACTGGACAGAAATAAATCATGGCAAATGTGTAGAGATATCAGGCTTATTATCATAAAGCATCGGAGGTAAGAATCCAAAATTCAAGGTATCCAAATAAGTTGGAAAACCCACTTAAAAACTAAACAAGTCTAAATCCAAACCTGCCATTTTTGTTAATATCTAATCCTTATGGATTAAATTTCTCACTGTGACTTTAATAAACTTTTCAATGCAAAAAAATTTTCAGTTTTCTAGATAAATATGTTCAACTTGATAGATATTTAAATACTCGAGACTGAATGAGCTGCCAAATTATGAAATGTAGAATATTAGCTCTTTCGATTCCACCAGTGAATACTTTCAGCGATTAAGTTTTCTTATTTGGTTGTTTACCTTAAATGTTCTAGTCAATCTAAAAAGAACTGCCCAGAAAAGGAAAAAGGTATAATTGAAGTTCTTTAAATCACTTAACAGAAAAGAACCTACTCCTCCTTTCTTTAGAGTGCGATACTAAGATTCCCCAGTAGATGCCCTAAGCGCTCTCTTATAAACATCACAACTAAATAACTGAAATTAAGAATCTTCAGCTTTCTCTTTGTGCGTGGGTGTTTTTTTAATAGGATCTATGTTATCTACTATCAAGTGGTCTTATGTTTTCAGATGTCAACGATAAGGAATAATGAAATTATTTGATCCCAAATGAAGTTGAAAAAGGCTGGATGATATGAAATTAAATATTTATCCTCATTGTTCAATTATTTTGCAGCAGGAATTTTTTATGCGGGTATTAATTCTGTAGTGTATTATTCCTTTACTGTTTAATCAGTTATTACTTTATATTCACAAAATGAGAATGGGGGCAACATAATCTTGTCAGAATCATTATAACTGGGAAGTTGCTGCACACTGAAATGAACTTATAGCACGTATTTAATTAGAAATAATAGAGAAATCTACAGAACTAACCTCAGAGTCTAGACTTTTTTTTTTCTTTTTCTTCCCCTGCATTTACATCTGTTGTTTTGTGGTACACATTTGAATTATTTTGATGAATTTCAAAGCTAGGTTTCTTGCGTGTGAATACTGCCGCGTATTTCTTTTATTTAAGGAATAGAGTTCCTTTGTGAGAACTGGCTTTGAGGAGGGATGGGGTAAACTTTCCTGTGCCTTTATGATCCTTTTGTCATTTGGGAGATCTCCTGTGCCAGATGGTTGGCACAACCTTTCTCCAAGCCATAAGTAAGCTAATTTTCTTCTGTACCCTTTGCCAGTGTCGACCATTCTGGTGCTTACAAAGCCCTGCTGTTATAAAAGCACTGGTCCAGGTCTCGGTACATTTAATTGTGCTTTTTGATCGGGGTAGAGTTTTTAGTGGATGCATTACCATATTTTACCAAAATATTAAACAGACTCTGAGTGAATTAGGCCAGTGAAAGATGAGGGAAAGAAGTGTTCCAACTTCATGCTGTGCATGTGTGAGAGCTATTTGGAGGATTATTCATGCCATCTCGTGTCAGAGCAGGCTGAGAGTTCTTTTGCTGTCATTGACTTCAAGCTAATCAATGATCTTCACCAGTAACAGCTGCTGTGAAGGGGCAGCTGTCTTCTTCCAAAAAAAAAAAAAAAAAAGAAATGGAAATTAAACTCTACTAGAGGCAGGACTTTAGACTGTACGTTTTGAAATCAGATTTCTTTATTGCTTGCATTCTTGAATCTATCACCTTGCCTATCCTATTAATGCGAACACTTTTCTCATTTGAGAAAGATATATCACAGAAAATTAAACTGTTGTTGAACTCTTAGGTGGTGTGTACCAAGCCATACGCAAGTCACTGGAATAATCTGAAGAGTGAGTAACAGTGCAAGTTCCTGAAATTTCCTGGGTTTTTTCTTACTGCTTTCTAATACAAAAACCCCAAGCACAAAGAAGGGATTTTTAAATAGCTTTAGAGGTGTTAGCAGCAGAAAAGCCAAGAGAATTAAAACAGGCACTCCTGAAATACTGCGCTTACTCTAGTTCTGCATTCTTTTTGCACGCAATGCTGTTTACAAGGTGAGTAACCCATTCTTCAGAATTATTTGTCACAAAAAGGACATCCAGATCAGTCAAAGAAAGTGATCATTGTCACTTATGGATAAGCTATAAAGTATGAGAGCATAAAAACGTTTTCATCTTTGTAAGAAAACATCCGTACTTACTGCACAGCTTCTCTTCCCAATACAGGGTAGAAAAATATAAACCAAGCATAACTGACTGCCAAGCACATGGGGCTTTTAAGTATACCAGCCTCTGAAAATTGCATAGCATGCTATGTGGAATCTGGGAAGATACTATCATAAACTACCCAAATTAGGTTTATGGACAACAGAAACACATTACTAAGAATCAGCAGCCTCTCTGGACTAACAACTAATTGTTAAACACAGAAAAAATTCTCCGTTAAATTAGTATATGTTGGTCCACATTATGTTAAGTAATATCCCCATGCAAATATCTGTGGATGAAATAGTGATGATGTAAAGTATGGCTCACAAAATAATGGGAAAAAAAAAATTAAGTCAATTAACTTTTTTTTTTGGTGGAAAAATAGAGCAAACAATACCCAGAACGGAGCTCCTCAACAATATCCATTGAGCAGAAGTCGGAAAGCTGTCAGGGGAAAAAAAAGAAGATAAATTTGTTTTCTATTATCTGTGATAGCTGATACAGAGTTAAATTGGAGGAAAAATCAGAAAATGTACAAGCTACATCCAAGTAATTTTAATTAACTCTGAGTTAACTCACTGGATGTCCCAGTGAGTGTCCAAAAAACAAAGAGTATGATCAGATACACACACGCGAAAATGCAAGAAGGCCAAGATACTTTAATGTATTACATTGCTGTATCATTATTAACACACAAATTGCAAGTTCTCATAAAATTTAGAGATTTTCAGAAATTTTTCGAGTCTTCAATGTGCTACTTTTGGGGTTGTCTACCAACGTGCAAAGCCAAGCAGCAAGCTATAGTATGTCAGACCTTGCATAATTTGGTAGACTTCCTGACTACTTAATTGCATTATATAAAATATTTATGTAATTGTTAATCGCGTGTTTCATGTACTTTCATAACGGCAAAGGAGATTGGATGAGCAAGGTCTCTGGTTGCCCTCATGAGATTTCAATTTCCACTTAGTTCGGAGCAAGTCATTTTTGGGAGTATCTCTGTCTCAGGGGAGTTTCTCAGGCAGCTGTGCTAGTGGGAAGCAAAGGTAACTCAATATCAGTTTTGTACCCCCAAAATTGTCATTAAGTAATGGAATTGTATTCTATCTGGACTTTGGAAGGAAAAAAATAATTGAGAAGGTTTAAGAGGAAAAAGTGAGGAGAAATAGAATAACAGTGGCTCAGAAATGTTATCTGGATGCCAGCCAAGCCGGCTTTATGGTGGCTGGCAATTATAACGGGTTAAATCAATGAAAGTCTGGTCGGTTTGGCTTTATATTCTACCCTTTGTGCGTAAAAGTTTAGTCACGTTTCTTCTAACAGTGCCATGACCTAATTAGCAGCCTGGTAAGAACTCCCTTACAAACCAGTGATAAGCTAATGCAATTAAACCTATCCTGTTTTATTAGTTCCTATGTTATCTAGTTCAGTTGTTTAAGTACAAGACTTACCTCGTTTTGTTTCTCACTACAAGTTTATTCCCTATGTGGACCCAAGTATAATTAACCTAGCATGCGAGTGTACGTCAGAAGAGCTGACCTCTATCTGGCTTTACCCAGGTCATGGGAGATTTAAAGACAGTTTAATACTTTAATCTGTAACATGTTTTCCCAAAAGGCTCGTAGTGGATAACCTATAATGCCATGAAGAGTAGATACTTAATTTTCATAATGATTTCAGATTGAAGATTAAGTAGCTACCCTTTAAAAGCAGTGAAATGGATAGTAAATTAATTTAAAAGTAATAGATCAGATAACTAAAGCTGTCATCTCGTAGTAAAGCAGATTCAAGTGAGACTTCAAGCTATTGTTTCTTTACTTGACCTCATGTAAATTTTTTATTTATTTATTTATTTTCTGGTGTTTTTTTCTTTGTTTTGCTTATCCAAAGGTACCTGGTTTCCTTCTAATAAACAGAGGAAGTAATTAATAGTATTATCTTAGGGTGATTTTTTTTTCTTATGTTTTTTTCACGACTAAAGATGATTCACAGTATCATGTCCATGTTTTTGCCATGGGTTACCAGTGAGGAGCTCTATCTCGACACTTGGGCACTGAAACTTGGTCTGGACGGTAGGGATTACCGACACAGGCTATGACAAGCCTCCAGCACAGTTGAGCTTTCAGATATCCCTTTGATATATTAAAGCTTATAAATATTGCATAACATCCACTCCGCTTTAAAAATGGAAGCACAATAATCCTCTGCGGTTCGCGTTTGAACTGCTCGCTGCTTCACAGCAGTTGCTCTTCTTTCTGCTGGCGCCGGTGCTGCAATCCGCTCGGCGTTCAGTTTGGGTTTGGGATTTGGAGTTTCCAACGCTATGTGGCGATCAGGAGAACCGGGGGGCGGCCGGAGGACGAGGAGGGACCCGATGCTCCTGCCGCCGGGAGAGAGAAGGGGGCAAAACCGAGCCCGCCATCGGGGCAGTCACCNATCGCGGCGGGTCCGCTTTTGGCTTTGTTATAAACGAAGTGTCCGTCTCTTCGCCGTTCTTGCACGGGGACTCGGCGTTGTTGGGTGTATTTTCCTTGCAGACTTAAGTGACTGTCGGATAAGGTAAGCGGGAATATTTGGGTTTTATATCTTCATATAAGCGGTAGTGGGGTGAGGAATGGGGTGGAGGAGCTGGCAACTAAAGGCAGGGCAAAGTTGGGAGCTTCTTAGGTCAGTGTCGAGGCAACGTTGGGAACGAGGTGTGCAGTTCTCAGTGGAAAGAGCTCTGTAAACAGAGAGATGAATCTAGAATGAGAAGTTAGAGGCTTATTTTTCTTGAAAACTTGCTGTCAGGATAACATTTAAGTGCTTACGATTATCGTATTTTAGAAATCTTGAGCGTTTCAACGATATATCAAAGACGTTACAGAGGCTGCTTTGTATAAACACCAGTTGGGGGACGATGACAAGAAAAGCTCTCTGGTTCTGGCTGGGGGAGGAAGGGATATGTAAGGTCATTCTGGGAAGTAGAGAGCAAAGTAGGAATTAGAGAGGATTTAAAAGCATAGCCTCATGTTGCTCTGTGCTCTTGTGCTTGCCTGTATGTGGATGTAACAGAAGGATGGGGATACCTTGTTATTTGATGAACAATTTAACGCTGTAACGCTGCGAACTTGTGAAACGGCGCCTTTCGGAGAGGGATCATCCCCACCTCTGCCTCCAAGGTCAAAGTGGTGTGCGTGTGCCCGTGAAAGTTGTGGGTTGCTGCCTTTGGTATCGAGCCATGGCATGTCAGGCCTTCCTTCAGGCTACAGTGGGGTGTAAGTGTGACTCTCGGATTTGGTAATAACCATATTACGTTGCATTATAGGACTGCCATTGTCGGGAGTTGAATGAAACTGGGAAGTGGTGGGCGGATGAAATGTCTTGCTCTTTCAGCGGTGTGTAACCTTTTGCAAGCTTGGCAGGGCGTTCTGCTTCACAGCCGCGTTTATCCCTGCTTTTGTGACCTGTCAAGAGTTCTGCTTGTGCAGAGCTGAGTGCCACACAGGGATTGCCGCACACGCAAAGCACCACGCAGGGATTTTTGTCTGAAATTAAGACTGATTCCAGAACTCTTGCTGCTGCTGCTTGTAGCCAGTGCTACTGAGATGGCTGAACAGGACAAGCAGGTGATTAAGGTCCCCACTGTGCATTTTTTAGCATTGTGTGGTTCTTTATACCCTTGTGGCTGTGATGAATTTTCCATGTAACTGGGAAAGCACAACTGTTTCTTTACGTAGTTGTCCTGCCTCAGTGCTTGGAGTTGTAGTAACTGTGAGCGTGAGGTAACTTTGGCTGATGAGATGAAGCTGATAAAAGGAGACTGTTTCATATTGCTGTAGCATTTATTTTTACTCCTGTGTCATTTATTTAATGTTGAAGTGGGTTGTTTTTACTGAATATTTTTAGCAGTTGAAATATAAAGATAACCATCAGGCAGCAGCACTGAACTACTAAGGAGTAAAGTTGAAAGCCAGCAGATTGAGGAGAATGTAGTTTAGGTTTCTAAGGCTTTCAGTAATTTTAGGTAGGATTAGAAAATACTTATGTTTTACTACTCCCTCCTCACTCTGTGTGTCACCTATCCCCTCCCCACCACCCCTTCCCAAGGCTAAAGCAGCTGTTGCCTTCCTCTCAAATGGTAGGGAACGAAAATTTATTACACAGCACTTGTACTGGTTGCAAACCTTCACCAGTAGTCTAATCAGCTAGGACAGTTCTTATCATCCGTCATTGACATGATTATTAATTTGCTTTGAAAGGTTTTGGTATAATTTTAAAGAATGCTACTTTTTAAAGAATGAAGATTAAGGATGCCTGCTTTCTAAAGCAGACATTACAAAAACAAATTTTTGGAAAAGTTTATTTTGAAGCATGTGGTGCAAACAATGCATTAACTGAGGGGGGAAAGGACCACCACCACAACAAAACAACCCAAACCCATTAATTATAGGGCCAGACTTTTGATGTTTAGTTCTAAATGTTCAGAGCCTGAATCTACAAATCCTTGTTCACTTGAGTAGTCTTTATTCATACACATAGTCCTGTGAACTGCAAAGGGACTATATCCATCATTACATGAGTAAAACTCATTGATCTTGAGGAGATCAGTCATTTTATGAGCATCAATCAGATGATAAACTTTCATGCTGAGACATTAATTCTGTGCTTTTAGATTTATATCTTATATCTGATTGTATTTTTGTGTGTCATGTCTTGCCTTCATTTCTATGGGGCTGCTTTATTTTATAAATCATGTTTAAAAAACAGAGATTTGAAAGGATATGTAGTCTTTCAAGGAGGTAAAATGGCACTCCTACTATTTTTCAGCAAAATGATGTTCTAAATATACATCTACATCAGGTGTGGTCTATAGCCATTTTGATCATCTGTTTTAATTAGAAAAAGTCTGTCTTTAGTAAACCTTCTTCAAGCATATTTGTATACTTGTAAGGACTTGGTTTTCTGTAGTGTATCGTTCCAAGACCTTTAACACCACCACTGGAAAGTTGAAGAAAACTAGATGCTAATAACTTGACCGGACAGCTGACAGCAGAGCTAATGCAAACTGAAGGAGGAGTTTTCTCATCAAATCAGTATTCAGGGAAACCCTGTTTAAAGTGCTGCTTTATAGACCTTGCTCACACTGACCAACACAC
This sequence comes from Baryphthengus martii, assembly GCA_013396935.1. Classification (NCBI taxonomy): domain Eukaryota; kingdom Metazoa; phylum Chordata; class Aves; order Coraciiformes; family Momotidae; genus Baryphthengus; species Baryphthengus martii. The sequence goes on along the minus strand of VWZK01006474.1, from coordinate 135,399 downwards.
AAAGATGTGCGTACGAGGGCATAGACTTCACAATTTTTGATGGTACCAATATACAGACAACCTGTCAGGTATCCTAAACTTACATTTGATGGTGGGTCACTTGACTACTTGCTGGGCAAATAGCCCAGTGGCCCAATTATGCTGCCTTTGACAGTAAATGGTACTCAGTAAAAACCCAAATGTTGTGTGTGGTTGCTCAGTTCCTTATCAGTTCTGTGTCCATCTCATCATGCCAGTTTCTCATTCTGATACTATTTTTGGAGTGTGAGTTTCTCCATAATCCTCAGTATTTGTTTAAAAAAGCAAGGGTATTCAATCCTGCAAGATACCTAAATAAAAAAGATGGAGCTCCAACACAAATAGTGCTGCCTTTTAACAATTCTGAAGTTGGCTTAGAAATTTCAAAGGTAAGAGGTTAAATGAAACTTTGGTAGCTAATTCAGAATATTTTTTCTCCAGACTGGCAATGGGATAAATCAGGACATTAAATATCACAGGAGTGAATCATGGGCTCAAGGGGGAGTAATGAATCAAAAGCCACTCTAGACTTTGTTCTTCATTTTTTTCTAAGCAGAAGAAGGAAAATAACAGTTAATTATTCAGCGTGGCTTGGCCTATTATGCTATTTAATTTTAAAGCAAAGTAAATAGATTAGCAATTTTATTTGCAAATCTGTTTAATCTTGTTTTATAGTTCGAACTTTTTTTTCTTTTTTTTTCTTCCTAAAGCATAGGGAATAGCTGTCAACAAATGAAAAGACAGGGAACTTGTTTGCATAAAATATTATACATATTTAATAATACAGCGTGCTTTTCCATGTCTCTTGGTAGACCAAAAAGGCAAAGAGCACTCTTTTATATTATTAGAAGAATAATAAGTTGAAATTTTGTCTCAGTAGTAAAGAGATACTGAGAAGGCTGTGGGTTGACTAAAAGTTGTGGTTGACCAGCACCTTTGAAAACTGTGCTGTAGGAAACTGCCTCTAACATCCCCAATATCAAAGATTATTACTGCCCAGGGAATGTAGTCAAGAGCAATCAAACCCACAGTTTTCAAATTTCTTTCTTTAGGTTTTGGGCTAATTGAGTAACCTCTAACTACAAAGTCTTGTCTCTTAGGTAGGTTGTGTGCCTTTCTAGTATTTATATTTATTAACAGCTATGACTTCATTCAGATGGACCACTGCAGGGAAAGAAATTCCTGCACAGTTAGCAGGGCAGAACTACTGCAAAAATGCTCCCCGTTGCCCAGTATCTCCCATATCCTCTTTGCCACTGATGCCTCTGGTTGTACTGACTGAGTATAATGGGCAAGAGGTTGCATCGACTGAGTATATTGGGCAAGAGATGTAATGAAGTAAATTCAAATCAGTCAAACTCTTGTGGTCTAGCCAGGAATGATCCCTTAGCAAGTGAGTATGGGAATAAGTTGAAAATATGTATTTGTTACCTCTTTTACCTTTATTTGATAGCTATATTTATGCAGGTATTTACCCTTACTACCCTAGAAATGCTCCTAGTCAGTCCATTTAATTAATCCGCCTTTTTTCTGATCGTTTCAGTGAAATTAGTGGTGAATTATTTGGCTGCATTGCTGAGTTGTGTGAATCTTATCAGCAAGGAAGGAGTTCTCAAGAGTTAAATGAGGGGAGAGTTGGCAGTGCTTGCACTGATTGCTTGAAGTAGGTTGAAGTTCACAGTTTATTTGCATTTGAATTAATTGAGATTGGTGTCCAGCCGTGCTTTTCATAGCAAGCTTCAGAAAGACTTTTTAGTATAATAAAGTACTTGAAAATGTTGGTTGGAAGATTAAGGATATTTAAAATACTTCTTTCTTTTCCTGACAGAGTGAGCTTTTTTCTCATTTTCCTCTAAGGCTTATTGTAATTCTGAAATATTTTTACCACTGAATGGGCGTTCTTCTGTTAAAAGCCACTGTAATTTTTAAATCAACATATTAAAAACTTTCTGGAATAATTTTTAGTTTCTTCACAAAGAAGTTTTTAATACCTGCAAAAAAAAATGAAATAACCTTAAAACATCTCGTAACACTGATCAGATGATATTCCTTACTAAAAATGCACTTAAATGATAAGAACTTTTAGATTATTATTCTGTATGCTTTTGTTTCCATTAGGAAACAAATATATAGATGCTTTCTGCAGTGTATGTATTTTCATTATTATAACAGAACTTTGTCTTCCTAAATAATGTTTAAATGTGATTATAAGTATAATGATTTACATATTATCAACAAGGGATGGAACCAAACTGTGTAGAAAGGGATGGTGAAAATGAACTTATTTTTCAAATTTTATGCCCGGTGTCTTTCTGCTGAACTTGCGCCAGATTATCCATAGTTTTCTTGCCCTAGAGGGCCCAAAAGAAGACACACTACTCTAGATGCAATCTAACTCGGGATGTTGGTGATCAATATTCAAAAAACTTGCAAAATGTGTCTACATATAAAGACAACATACCGAAGCAACCAAAGAAGAGAAGTGAAATAGATGAGGAAAAAAATTCTCTTACGAATTCTCTATTCCATAATTTGCCACAAAAGGATTTGTTTTTTTTGTAATGTAAAGCTAAATGCATATGAAGAACCAACTCACATCTTCCAGAGTTGCTGCAGTCCAACTTTTTATTAATACAGCAGATAATAACCTGTTGTGCTTGAGTAGAAGAAGAGCTGCACCGTGTTCATTCATTTTGAAAATGCTCTTTGCGTTTGCAGTCTGCTTTCAGGATAAGGGGAACTATTTTAGTGCATTTTAGAGCTTTTTTTTTTTGGTCACTTCTGCATCACCATTTCTGGCACTGTTGAGTTCTTCCCTTGAGTCAACGAAAAGCAGAAGCCTTTATAAAACATAGTTTGCATGACATCTTGATCACTATTCACTTTTTATGAAAGATTCAAGATTGTTGAGCCTGTAAAATGAAATCTGAGACCAAGTACCTTTGGTAAAGAAAGATTTTCTTAGTGATATCCAGGTATTTGTCAGGTCTGAGAGGTGAATGCTCCAAAAACAGTCAGAAGGGCAGTGTCATTTCCAAACATTTGCTGAGTTAGAGCTACAGTATGTGTAAGAGTGCAAAACCTGATATTAAAATGAGACATTTTAGCCGTGAGTCCTTCTTTTCTTCTTCATTCAGTTTCAAGATGAAAACATGAGCTCAGCTCATCAGCTCGTTTAGCAATGGAAAGGCCACAGAGAAGGAAGAGAGGCTCTTCCTGACAGTATTTTTGGCTTGTCCTTGTAAACTGGAATTAAGTTGGGTGGGTCCTCCCTCTCCTTACAGCAGCCAAGGTTAGCCATAACCTTATCTTCAGTAAAAAATTGATGTTTTTAATCTTGAGTGCTGATTTTCAAATTGAAGTACAGTTCATCGCATTCTTTGACGGAGATAACCCTTATTTATAATAAACCACAAGATGCACAGCACCAGGTTATGATAGTTTGAAGTCTGGTCGTATTTTGCATTTATTTCCTCTGCCATTTAATGTGAAAAAATCTCAACTGGTATAGTGGAGAGTTAAAATATTCATTTAAAATTTGTTGGTTCTCTAACGTATGTTACGCTTCCGTCTTCCATTTATACTAACTTTATGTTCTTACGTTATTCAGAAACCCTGCAATAATTAGTACTATATGGTAATATTTTAACATGAAAATTATATTTCTAGTTTAGAGTTTATGATTTTTGCTCCAGGCTGTTTTTTCCAAACAGTAATAATCTGTAAAAAATGTTCTACACATTGATGCATGAGCTGATTTAGTTCTTTCCTTGGGACACTGGAAGAAAAAAACGTAATTAACATCACTCCTGAGATTTAACTTTTGTATTATGCTAATTATTCTTTGAACTGGAAAGAGTTTTTCAAGTGAATTTAAACTGTATTGCCTAGCTATAATTACATTTTAGTCTACTGTCTAATAATAGGCTGATTCTCTTCTTTTATGCTTAGAGAATTACTGTCACCAAAATATTTGAGCAGTCTCTGTTTGTACATTCTTGTTGCAGTCATCGAGTGGGGGGAGGTTAGCTGCACTTTGGGGGGTTTCATTTAAAGCATTAGTAGAGTGCTGCAGGCATCAGATGTTAAAATTGGTGTCCCCTGTGGACCAAAAATCTAATATTTTAATATATTTGGTTCTGTTACATCTTTTCAGTGGGCTAGTCGCAATCGTCTACTGCTCTAGGCTCTCTATTTTCCTCCATGCATAAGAAAACTTTTAAAAGGTCTTCTGTGCTTGTCTTTATAAGAATATACATGGTGTCTGCATAAACCACTAATAAAGCTGTATTGAAAATTTCATTTAGATTTCCAAAGCCTCAGAAATCAATATAAAAACCCCCACCTCTTCAACACCCACATTATCATAATTTCTGAGAGAGAATAGCTAAAAATGAAAGTTTGTGATATAATTTGCTGACTGTAAGGAGGGTGTTTTTACTAATTTATGTGCTACATCTGACTCCTTCAGGAACTGAGTGAAGTAATATGGTTTTGTCATTCTCTGCTTTCCTTGTGAGAGACAAAAGGTTCATATTTAGTGAGTTAGTCTTGTAGTTTTGATAAACTGGGTATTTGTTCCTGGAGTTCTCATGTGTAAATGCAGGAAGAAAGCTTCAAGATCTGATCATGAAGCTTTTAATGGTTAAAACATAAGCAGAGAGTCTTCTACCTTTGTTGGGTTTTTTTTGTAATAAAGAAAGTGAACAGTAGATTGTATGTGTGGATCGAAATTCTGAATTCTAAAAATCTGTTTTTTTAAATACTAAACTGAGGCTCTTCCAAAAGGAGTTCTAAAGTTATGTATAAGTATTGACAAAGTCATTGATAGTTTTCTTTTGGTTTGGGGTCTTTTTTAAGATCCAAAGTAAAGACTGATTTTAAACTTTTCCATACATCGGAGATACTTAGGGCCTCAGACTATCCCTTTGATTTTCAACATCCCTTTTCTTATCCCAGGATGCAGCAGCAGGATGATGTGGCACATCAGTTTGTATCCATTAACATCCCTGTAAGACCCAGCTTGGTGCTTTTAAGAAAGGAAAAATTTTGGTCATTTGGGGGGTTTCTCATTGAAACTGGATTTCCTTGATGACCTTTGGTAAGGTCCACTGATCTACCAGCCATGGCAAATTAAGGAGAGGGAGAAGGAATACTACTTGTTGAAAGGAGTTATTGCTGTCACTCTTGTCAGTGAATATTTAGGGACAAGTAGGTTCTCATTAGGCTGTTGGTCTGTGGATGGAGTGGATTTGTCTGCTGGTAAGCACTATGAAGTTTTCATTGCTTTGGACTAGTGCCTGAGGGATCAATTCTATCACAATCCTGTAATAATTGCATCAGAATTATTTGTGTGGAATATAATGTATAAATAACTAAATTTCTTCTGTTGCTGGTATTTCTGTCCAGGAGTAATTATGCACTTCAGTTTTTCCCATGTTATCTTTTACCTTAGGTTTTTCTCTCTCCTTTTGATGGTCATTTGCTTCACAACCGGCTTCTTCCTGAATAAAACAAATCAGGGTTTGTTGGGTTTTTCTTTTGTGTGCTAAAGATTATAAAGTCTTTAATTATTTATAACAATTTCTGACGCATTCATCTTGTAGCCTTTCACGGAATACAAAATGTCAACTGCAAAACCGCACGAGTTAAAGGACCTCCCTTAAGTAGCTTAAACTGAGGCACAAAGAAAGAGGAAAGCACTACAGAAGACAAACTCCTTTCAGTCAACAAACAATGGAGAAGCTGAATGAATATGACTGTGCAGTGAAGGTTAAGTTCATTTACAAAGATGAGTGATAAAAGTGAAGCTTCAGAGTCGAAGTTTCCTGATGGAAAATGGTGTGTCTAGGCAAATAATATTCATCTGAAGTTTGTTAATAAGGAGAGGAGAAACTATTCAGAGAAAGTCTCTTCCATAGTAAGTTATGTTTAGAATTTAATTATACTTTATATAAAACCAGGGGAAAATTTGATGAAAATTTGATACCTTTGAGTTTTCAAACACGAAAAAGTGCCTTTTAAGAAGCATTACCCATTTAGTACGTTTCTGAGCTCACCTAGTCTCTCAAGATTATCAAGAACTGGACAACAGAAGATAAAAGGCTGTGCTTTCTATGAGCTGGACAGGAAGAATCCTGCTACTCCTTTTGGCTTGTACTACTGTACTTCGATACCCAGAAGAGGCTACGTAACTGCTCACAAATGAAGAATCTGGTAGAACTAGGATTAAAGAACAGAGTGGAAAGTGAAGAGAAAAAACAAGTAATTGTACATCTAAATTAACTGAAACTTCAGAACGTGCTCTTGAATATTCTTAGGAAGAAAAAAAAGCCTATTTTTTTTTTCCTCTTGCTCCATGTTAAGAGAAAGTGCCATTTTTCTTTTCAGCAGGATTTAAATTTTAGTGTAAAATATTTAGGCAGAAACTTTTGGCATATTTTGCTAGAAAAACTGTCCTTGTTTGCTGGATATGATAGCAACTACTAAGAGTAAAAACATTAATGAAATAATCCTAAACCAGAAGAACGTAACTTGTGACCCATGAAATAGTGAGGTAGCTTTTGGAAAAAGAAAAGAAAAAAACAGAAAAACTTTTTTGTGCTCCCAGACTGACTGAAAACTGTTCTGGTTACATTGGAATTAGTATTATCATAGCAGGTTTGCATCAATGAAAATATGAGGATAAATCAAATGCCATATGTGCAGCTTCACACTTAATTACTAAAAGAACACTTTTGTAAGGAAGATTATAGCACTGTTTTAAAATTTGCTTTCTCCTCTCTATCCCTGCATGCATGTTATTTCTGGCTATCTGCAGGAAATATGAAAATAGAGTCAGTGGGCAACTCTAGCAAGAGAAGAATATTAATAGTAAAAATCTGTGTTATTAAAAAAGTCTCCTAAATTGCTGGGTGCTCACCAAGGGCTGTTATGACCCACAATGTCAATTTTATTTATTTATTTATTTTCCTTTGTGTAATGAAATTAAACAAGACCTCAAACCCAAGAACTTTGCTGAGTTAGCAAAACCAATACTTGAAAATCTAGTGTTTCTGTCTAGATAATTCAGCGTCCCAACAGCAGAAAATCTTCCATGTTGCTGCAGGATTCAAGGTCAAGTTTATAGTCACAATAATAGGAGACAGATACCCATGTATTAAGCTTGCTTAAACAGTGTTTCAATTACATTTCAAGTATGTTGATTTAAATTTTATTGTGCTCACATTGACATAATAAGACAAGTAAAGCCGTAAATCAGAGCAGCTATATTTATATATAGATAAATCCTTACTGGACTCTGGATTTCCTCTCTCAGGAAAACAAAAGACAGAAGTATTAAACTATATTAATCCATCATTTTGCAGACAGCAGCTAAATGGAATTGGTGGAATGATCTGAAAACATCCTTTGACTAGTTGAAGAGAAGATACTTTTCGCGTGTCTTACGAGGAGAGGATACTGAGAAAAAAGGCGTCGTGCATGAACAATGTAAATAATATAATTGTTTAATTGTTTTACTTAAAGACCAGTTTAGACATCCTTTACTTTGTCCAGACCTGAATCCAAGCTGTTTTTCATGGGTGATGTTCAAAGAAGTCAAGTGACTTTGAAAAGGAGGAATAATTTTAGATTTTTATTTTTTTTGTCATCAAATTGTGCGCTTAGAACTGTGGGCTACTCGGAGGTTGTACTACTGGTATGGGCCATGAGTAGGGAGCAGTACCTAGCAGCACCTCTCAAACTGGATTTTGTGTTGTCAGTCAGGATTGGCTTTAAGCTGCCCAAAGCAGCCAACTGTTGGGAGAGAGCAGCAATGGCTCTGCTCTTGGTTTGTTTGCAAGTGTTCGCCCTGGAAATTGCAGCTGCTGGCTGGATGTTGGCAATCCTTGATTGTGAGAAATTAGGGAATATGAGCGGTATGCACTGCTACAAGGGATATCCCCTCTCCTTCCTTAGCATCATCCCTTTCCCCTCCTCTCTTGCTCCGTGCTACGAAGAGGAACAGTGAACCTGACTCTGCAGTATGGTCCCCTGTGTTTACAGCCTTTGTTCCCTTCTTTGGCCCTCTCTTCTTCTTCCTGCTGGAACTTTCTATAGCTACAGGAGTAACTCAGTCCCAGGCCTTAGTTTTTGGAGGAGGCAAAGAGAGAAGGCTTGACTTGGGTTTGCCATCAGCTGTGCTTTGAGACGATCTGTGTGCTGGCTCGTTCTAGACGATAGAAATAGTTATGTCCTCTCTTCATCGAGCATACAAGTTGCCTCCTCTATGCAACTGGATGCTTAAGACATTGAAGATGAGGAAGAATGGTGGATTTTTCCCGCCATCTGTAGGCAGGGTAATCCTTTTCCACCACAGGCCAAAATGATTTTGAGAATACGAGAATAATTATAGGAGACTGATTAATAAGAAAGTGGTTAATTAAAGAGAAAAAAAAGAGCCTCCATTGAGACTCTTTTCCACTGCTTAGTAGTCATGTAAGACCTGCAAGAGTATGAATATAACAGTTCTCAAATTGCATTATGTGTTGCTGAACAAGATGAAACCCTTTTTTTTCTACACGTATAGTCTCCTGCAAAATGACTTGCAAACCCCTCTTTTTCTGTTTTGATATGTCAGTGGTGGTTTGCAGCAACTCTCACGCGGATAACAAAAAATATTTGAAATTGCTGAAGGGAGGGCAGTCCCAGACCTTCAAAATACAGACAGAGGCAAGAGGAGCTTTCAATTCTTATTGTGTCGAGACGCTTACCTGAGTCAGCGCTGAGGATGCCTTCATGTTGACAGGAACTTATTCATTAATAAAGTGCCTCTGTGTAGCTGCAGGATTTGGACATTTGCCACCAATTATCTGATCAGCATTTGTGGCTGAGCGGTAGGAGTGGGAGGTTCAGAGCGTTTCCTTGTCGGAGAGCGTTGCGCTTCACAACGGGGTCCTAGGCAGTCCCAGAGGCTCTAGGGTTGGCTCAGAAATGTGGAACGGTGTCAGGGTGGAATGAAAAAGGGAGCACAAACTTACATCTCAGGGAGCTGGGGGGATGACTCTTGAAACTGTGGTTTCAGAGCAATACCTTCATGTGAGAGGAGAGATGGGATGCTCTTGACTGTACACATAGGTCATACCAGATGTGACGTGGAATGTGTGGTGGTGGCCATATGTAAGCCATCTGAGCTTTAATTTCTTGGTGAAATGTATTTTTTTATTTTTTTTTTGCTGTGAAGTGACTCTTCATAGTGTTTCCTGGCATCATAAATGGTCAAAACTTAGTTCCAGTCAATTTTACATTAACTTTCCCCTTTATTTCCGTTGTATAAATAAACCAGGATGTTTACATTTTTGCCTTTCCAACACAAATATACATGTAAAGCATGTAAGATTGTTTGGTTTGGTTGTTTTTTTTTGTTGTTGATCAAGAAATGAACACAGAAAATTGTTGTTGATACATTAAGCAATTCTGGTGATGGAGAGAAAGTTATTCCCTTCATATAGTGATCATTTCGTCACCACATACTGTTCTTTACTTCGTTTTGTATTATATCTGTTCCATTCTCCTTAGAAATGACAATATTTTTAAGGTAATGAATTACTGGAAAAAAAAACTATTTTGCAATCCCTTTTAGCAACAAGCTCATCAGGACATTGTTTTTTGGTTTACTGTCAGCTTGCCAGCAGTCATCTGGAAGGCTTTTGTCTAGGAGATATATTAGAGCAGTGTAAAAACCATGCACAATAAAACTCTGTAAAGTCATGTGAGGCAGTTAAAACGTAGCAGGAAATGAAGAATATGATCCTAATGAATGGGATTGTGAGCATACGGTAAGAGAAATACATTATTTTGCTAGAAGTACCTATGCAAAATTTAATGAAGGCTGCAGTTGTTCAATGAAACATTAATGTGATCTATAATGATGCACTAAATTTACTATAAATAGTAGAATGTATAAGACCAAGTCAGCTGTCACAGTCAAAAAAATGTTGGTTTTTTTTCAAGTATGGCAGTGCAAGGTGTAGTTGTTTCTTTATAACATCTCAGAACTGTATGTGTTTCCTTCATATTCTACTCAGTCTATTCATTTCATTTTACCTGAGGAAAGGAGATCCTTCTTTTATTCACTTTGACTTTAATGTCCAAGTGAAGCAGCAAATCTCGCAGACATCGGAGTTTCAATTCAAATTGGGGTCAAAGACGTATCTTCAAACTTATTCCCACAGTATTCCCAAAGAATGCAGCTAAGCTGACAGGTTCTGGACGCTTCCCCAATTGAGCAAGGAAGCCAAACCAGCTTTATGACTGACAGAACAAGTCCAATTTTCTGTATTTCTTTCTGACTATGCTGAATTCAGGCTCATGGAGAAAGCTGACCTTTGTGGCAGTAAAGAAGAAAGAGAGAAGTCACTGCAAAGCAAGAAAGGAGAGGCGAAAAACTCCACAGCAGTTAAATTGGGAAAGAGATAATGTCTGTAACTATTCAAGTTCAGAACACTCTTCTCTATTTGTGTAGTTCTGTGGATTTCTGCGTTTAGACACAGACTTTTTTTTTTTTAAAGACAATCAGAAGCAACTTGGAATTTCATTCATTTTAATTAATGAAGTTGTTTCAGAGTTTTGTTTCCGTCCTTGTGAACCTTTGTTGTCACTAAGTCCTATAAATAGGGTTAAATTCTGGACCCAACATGCTCAATATGGCTTTTAGAGTTGTTCTCATGTTTTGTGTTAGATCAGGATTTCATCTTTAGTTGACTTAATATAATTAACACGAGCACTGGGGGAGAGCGCTGGAGGGCAGATGTATTTTCGGTTGAACCCTGATGAGGACAGAGTGCCCTCAGCTGCAGAAAGTCCTTGTTTGTTTAAATAGCTGCAACGCTCATCGGTCCTTGGGGTTACTGATCGAAATGTGGTTCGATCCAGTGATACCAAATTCCGCGGGCGTCTTTATTCTCCGCAGTTTGATGACTTGATATTTCCTATCGAGCATTCCTCCTCTTGTGTATACTCCTCTCCATCACACCAGGGCGCAACTGCGTCTTTCTGCTGCGTGTTCACCCGCGTTTGAAAGAGGCAAGGCCGGTGGTTCCTTGCGTGTCATCGATTTTTCCATACCACATTTCTCTCTGAGATGTCCTCTAGCTGTCTTTCCATACTACAGAGGCTGCTGAAACACTGCTTCCCCTGCCCCAAACTGCCTACCTTCTCTCTTTACACATTTGGGGTTTAGTTTCTTTAGTGCTTTAGAATTTTTATGGTAGTTTAAACTCCATTTGAGGTAAAAAACCCAAACATGTCTACTCCAGTCTTGGCCATTTTCATGGTAGCGTTGAGCCACAATCTGACTTTATACTGGATATTGAAAAATCCCTTGTGGTGAGTAACAAAGATGGGACCCATCTCTCTTGCTCAGAGCACTACAGTAGAGCAAGTTTCATAGATGTAAAGGGATAAAATCATAATATTAGCCAAAATACTTAATAGCAAGAGATTCTCTAAATTTGAATTAATGGTCAACATATTGTGGTTTAGTGTTCATTCAATAGCACCAAAACTTCAATGTTTTTGTCGGCAACTGATATTTTACCAAAACCCAAAATTTCCTTGAATAACAAAAGGGCTGGCAGATTAGCATATCACAGCAAATATAGAGGAATTTTAACCTGTGATTTACCATTTTGCAGTGGCCATTTTGCCTTCTCTAGGATGACATTTTTCTCAAAAATGCACATAATGATTTGCTATGGAATTGTCAACAGCTGTTGTTTCTTCTTACCTTTTATTCAAGTTTCAATTTAAGCAGACTACATAAAAAACTTGGAAACCAAAATATTTATATTTTCTAGCGTTCACTGAGCACATAGTTACAGTGGCATGTTAGGTGTTAATTTACACCTCTAAGCCTTCAGACCCAATTCCAAAGAAGCTCTTCTAGAAAAGAGCTGACCCANTCCCCTGCCCCAAACTGCCTACCTTCTCTCTTTACACATTTGGGGTTTAGTTTCTTTAGTGCTTTAGAATTTTTATGGTAGTTTAAACTCCATTCGAGGTAAAAAACCCAAACGTGTCTACTCCAGTCTTGGCCATTTTCATGGTAGCGTTGAGCCATAATCTGACTTTATACTGGATATTGAAAAATCCCTTGTGGTGAGTAACAAAGATGGGACCCATCTCTCTTGCTCAGAGCACTACAGTAGAGCAAGTTTCATAGATGTAAAGGGATAAAATCATAATATTAGCCAAAATACTTAATAGCAAGAGATTCTCTAAATTTGAATTAATGGTCAACATATTGTGGTTTAGTGTTCATTCAATAGCACCAAAACTTCAATGTTTTTGTCGGCAACTGATATTTTACCAAAACCCAAAATTTCCTTGAATAACAAAAGGGCTGGCAGATTAGCATATCACAGCAAATATAGAGGAATTTTAACCTGTGATTTACCATTTTGCAGTGGCCATTTTGCCTTCTCTAGGATGACATTTTTCTCAAAAATGCACATAATGATTTGCTATGGAATTGTCAACAGCTGTTGTTTCTTCTTACCTTTTATTCAAGTTTCAATTTAAGCAGACTACATAAAAAACTTGGAAACCAAAATATTTATATTTTCTAGCGTTCACTGAGCACATAGTTACAGTGGCATGTTAGGTGTTAATTTACACCTCTAAGCCTTCAGACCCAATTCCAAAGAAGCTCTTCTAGAAAAGAGCTGACCCACAGGAAGGCTGTACTGCTGTCCAACCAGATCTGGACAGGCTAGAGAGCTGGGCAAAGGTGAACCTCATGAAGTTCAATAAGGACAAGTGTAGAGTCCTGCATCTGGGAAGGAATAACACCAGGNGTGGAGTCTCCTTCTCTGGAGACTTTCCAAACCCGCCTGGATCTGTTCCTGTGTGGCCTGCCCTGGGTGATCCTTATCTGGCAGGGGGGTTGGACTCGATCATCTCTAGAGGTCCCTTCCAACCACTAACATTCTATGATTCTATGAAAAGCCCCAAACAGATGCATCTTGCTTCAATTCTCCCCTCCTGAAACTTGCTGTCTGGGCTTCTGTTGTTACTCTCCGGTGCCTGACAGTGCGAACCGTGTGAGGCCAGAGAGAAAGTAACAACGAAAGGCAGAGAAAACCTGGCCCTTGTGCTGACTGCTCACCTCCGGGGTGCCCTGAGGGATACATCTCGGAGCCACCTGATGTGTTTATAATGTCCACACAAAGACCAAGTGTGGTAGGACGGGGTCAGGAGAGCAAGGCTCTGCACTCCCCATTCTGCTTGTACAGCGTGCTAGTTTTTCCGTTTAAATCAGGGAAGGAACGAAGGAGAGATTAGATGGACAGGAGTCAGCAGAAGGCGACACAGACCTGTCACGGTGAGCGCTTTCCGGGCGATTTTAAAAAAATGTATTTCGCCGCTTGTGTGTTCCAGCAGACGGGCTGTCAGCACCATGGCTGCCTGTTGCGAAATCACTGTGCCAGCCTCTTTCAGAGGGTGAAGGATGAAGAGCGTGTGCCTCCTGCCTAGGCGGTGGCTGTTGCTGCCGAGAGACAGAACAGATTGGTGCACAGATGCACGGGCCGTTGGCTGGCGGCAGCGCCGCGTTGCGCCGTTGCGAGCCCCGGGCCTGCTAAGGTGACCTAACGACTGCTCCTGAGCGTGGTTGCCACTCCTGGAGGACAAGCTTTGTGAGATTCGCGTGCTGGCTGCAGTCACGGAGAGAATCTGATTACGTTGCAAGAACCTGGGTTTTGGTTTGATAGCACGGCCGACTTGGCGATAAGATGTATGCTCTGAGGTTTCTGAGGGTGCAGGTTCCACGTGAAGATGTGGGGACGCCAGAGGGTGGTACAGTAGAGGCGGGCTAGTGGGAGGTGATGTACTTCTGGCTGAAACGTCTGCTACTTGCTCAAAGATCATGTAATAGAATAATTTCTATTTATACAAAAAAATTACACTGTTTACAGATGCTTTTCTGCCACGAAACCATAATGGTAGATAAAGGCATTTTAAGAAAGGGTAGTGCTGCGCTCTTTCCTGGCAGGTATTTGCATCCGTGAGTACAGGCAGTGATGTCCTCAAAGTCACAGGCAATGAAGCATGGTTTATATTTACTACTGTACCTGTATTATAAACCTGTTAACACTGAATATGATGACAGAACTTATGCTGGTTTTCTGATCGACACAAAATAGACAATATCATTTTTTTAATATTTTTTTTTCAGATTAATAGTATGTAAAATCAAAGCTTGACATGGTGTGAGGGTATCCAGTACTACTTCTTGATATGCTGAAAATGACCTTTTAAATAATGTCAGGTTAATATCTGATGTGTCTTCTCTCTTAAAGGAAGGAGGAATGCAGTTGTCTAGCCAGTATTTTAAGATTTCATTTATTATACTTTGTAGGTGCATTAATTCAAATAAATCAGTATATTGAAGTGGAATGGTTGTATTTTCAAATGAATTCTGTCTCTGTTTTTAATGCCAAATATTCTGTCTAGTCACCAGTTAGTAACACAGAATGAGAGCATAATAGCTAAGGTATTTTGGAAACAATTTCTTTGAAAGTGGAAAAATTCTTAATTTTAAATATATACACATTTTAAAATAGAGCATTCTCATATTTAGGTGTATTTTTTCTCTCTTCATATAACTCTAGCTAAGCCAGCTTTCATTAATTTGACAATTATTTTTTTTTACTGCACTATATGTGTATATATATATTATCACATTTGGAACTCGTTTTTATTATGATTTTTTTTTTCAGTCTGTTTGTGAAGCTTACAGCAAGGGGAGAGGTAAAATAGTGCTTAGTATGTGCTTTCTAAACTCTCATGATAGCAACATCTCTTTTAGTCCAGCAATTCTGAAGCAATAGACAGGCAGAGAACAAAATTTACATTACCACTGATTAAGGAGATTTAGGAAGCATAATAAACTTTGAGAGGAAGCACTCACTGTGGTGTTCTAGAATATATTAATCACGATTACATGTAAGGAAGGTGTCAGAAGTGGGATTCAATTTGTTTTCCACAAACTATTGAACTTGCAAGGGTGGAAAGTACTAGCAGAAGAGAAGAGAGAGAGAAGTTTGTATTGCATTTTCCCAAGAACTGAAAGAAATTGTCTCCAACTCAGGGTTTACTAGCTTATCAAGAGGGATAAATGGCAATTCTGAGTTTTTCACGTCGTTTTCTTTGCTTCAAAAAATAATCTGAAAAACACTGGAATGAATTGGTGTAATACTTTTTACACACTCTCTTAGGGAAATAAAAATAAATAAGCAATATTTTCCCTCACTGCAAAACTTTGTTGTCGCGAGTGGCTTAGGAGCTGAATAAACGACCCAATTATTTTCCAAGCAGTTGTTCCTTTCATACTGAGTATGGTATTGTCTTTAGTTTCCAGATGAAGCAGGCAGTGTGCATCACACACAGATACCAGAAATATCCAGGATTTGTGGATATGCACATGGAAGTATGATGTACAAGTCCCGATACGTATCACTCTAGCGTGCCTTTGCTTACAGAAGAACTTACATTGAGTTTACTAGTGGTAGCTAAAATTCAGAAAGTTTGGATATTCAATTTATGTCTGCCTGCCTGCCTCAGAGTTTGGATGTGTGCTGGAACCCTGTCCCTGTTATTAATACTATTTGAGGGTTTGAGTGCAATAGAGATACTGAAGGTTATTCAGCGTCAACTAAAGATCTGGAAACACAGAGTTTAATGCTGTAAAATCAAGAACATATAATAATTTTATAGTAATTTGCCCTTTTTAAAAAAAATAAAATAGTGATTTAACTATAAGTGAGCATCTTTCAGTAAAGCCCACTTTTGAGACAATGCAAAAGTTTCAAGGCTAGAATATTAGCCCCCAGTTGCTCTACTGAGCAGACTAAAAGGTGTTTCCTTGCATTGCACCAAATGTATTCAAGGACCACATTTCTCATCCAGAGTATATACAAAGCAGAATTTTCTTTAATGAAGTAAAATATTTCATGCTTGTGCTTCATAAGCTTCGGTAGAAAACTGTGATTAAATCTTCCTTGCAACTCTGGTTTGAATTTTTCCCCATCTCAGTGGTAAGGGTCAGCTTGAAGAATATATATATATATATCCTCCTGAACCAACTAAATCATAACCAAGTGTTTCTATATGAATGGCTGCAAGTTGAATACACGAGTAAATATTGTTATAAAGGAGTTTTCAATAGAATAGTGATTTGGGACATTTTGTGAAAAGAAGATGAAGGAACAGTAGCGCAAGCTACAAATCATATGGGGCAAACCAGGTTACTTGCTTGAAGCATGACCTTACAGTCTCAATTCTCTTGCATAAATGAGGCAAGTGAGATGCCCTGAGGTATTCCATCTGCCAGCTCAGAAGGTACAGCTCTCCCAGCAGTGTTCCTCCTCCAAGGGTTTTAAGGAGCAAACTTGTCACAGAATAAAATAATCCTCTTACAGATAATAATTTATCAAGAAGTTTCAGAAGCAACTGAAATGGAGAGAAGTCAATAGTGATAAAACTGCAGTGAGCCTTGAATTCACGAATGCTCTGGAAATGGGCTGAAAAAGTAAGATGACAGAGCTTTCTGAGAATCAGAAAGGAAAATCTAAATTTGATACTGAAGAACTTACTGTGCAGTGAGAAATGAGGAATAACCATTATCTGTTCTACATCCTTCACTCTATCCCTCCTCAGCTTTTAAGGCAACTCTAAAGCTGACAGAGAGCAATGCACAAGAATCCTCCAATACAGAGCAGCTTAATGCTAAAGTAACAGGTGAAACCCATTGCTGATAAAAAAATTAATGCACACAAGGAGAAAAACCCAGCACCCTCATTATTTACATGTACTAAGTGAAAAAATAAATAACACCTTAATTATTTACGTGGAATGAGTAGCTCTAAACTAGCTGTTTGCAGACATAGGACTTAACATAAGGGCATTATTGTTAATAGCTGTCAGAATTTCAGGACAGTATTTAGTGGCAGACAAATAATACCTATACTAAAAGATGTGCTGGAATATTGGGAGAATTATTGGGAAAGGAATCTCAAGAGACAAGGAAAATATCCTTTTATATACATGCTTGGTGTAATCCTGTCTGAAATACTGTGTTAGGTTCTGGTTAAATTTCTTAAAAAACAAAAAAGAGGGATGTACTGAGAAAGAGGAAAACTCAGAGGTGCACATTGGTCTCTGAAGAGAGGAAATAAAATAAATTAAACTAACTCATCAAGTTTCCAGAGATGGTTTTATGAATATAAAGAAGCAACGCTCTCCACACCCACAGAATGTTATGGATATAAAAATATTCATCTATTAAAAAAGAAAGCAGACAAACCGAAGGAGCTAAAATCTCTGAGACAAAATGCTTAGCTGCAGTTTCTAACTCAGGACTAGGCAGAATATACTAACTTGTCCATTCTCTCCCTGCTTCTTTACGTATCCTTTAAGCATCTACCATCAGCCACCAATTTAATAGCAAGTAGCTGTTAAACAATATTTTCCTCTCTTTACTGTATCACATCAGTGTTTAGTGCAAATAAAGGGCTGGAGCAGGGTTTGGGGAAATATAAGGTGCAGTTTGATTAATAGTTGCTTAATGACAGCCCCTGGTGAAATAGGTGAAAATTAGAATAAACATGCAGAATAAAGAACTTTTAGGCAATAGAGTGGTGAAAATATGGAGTGCAACTACTTGGTAGTTGTGCAAGAACTTAAATAATTTCAGGAGACCAAAAGATGTCAGATGATACTCAATCAGGATCTCGAGAAAATTACATACAATTCGCAGTGGTATTAATCAAAATGTAAATTACTGTCTTATCTTGAAATCCTTGTAGGTATGTGAGAGCTGTATTGTGATATGTGGAGCTTCTATGTGCTTAATTAATTTACACGAACAAACAGCACTGGAAAAAATGGGCAAGGTCAGAAATGCATCTACCTGACAATCTGATTTCACAACTTTCACAGCCCAAGTAAATTCCTTACACTACTTTCGCGATGATGCCTCAGTGGTGTGACAAACCCAGGAAGAATAATATCTTCTCAACAGCATTTCACTCAAATTGTCAAATATAATTGAATAGCGCTTGCTCATTTCTTGGATTTTTTGCTTTCAAAGTGGGTCTCTCCCTTGTCTTCTCTGTCTGCGCAGCTGCTTGATTCAGATCCGAAGTTTCAGTCTGTGGCCGGTCCCCTGAGAGACAGAAAGTGAGATTAATGCCTTATCTTTCATTAAGGTGCACGTAACATCCCCCTCACCCCTTCCAAAGTTCTCAGAAATATACATGCTGTCTGGAAGATTGAAGTAGAACTTTTTTTTCCCCACTTTTCCAAACAGTGGTCGTGGAAAAAATGAAAGACTTAAGTTGCTTCTACTCAGGACCTTTGTGTTTTTTATTTATCTCATATTCCAAAATATTTATTTAAATCTGTATTAATAATCCTTAAACTCTTCAATTGTCAGTGTTTTCCTATGAAACAGAATTTTGTTTATAATATTTGGCTACATTAACCATTTGTTTGACCCTGAAATTCCTGAAGCTCACTTATCCCCAGTTCTTGGGAAAGATATATCACTTTATATAATAGCCTGTGTGCTTAATAAAAGCATGTTAAGTAACTCTAATCACTCATATATTCCAATTTAATGATCTGTGACAAAGTTTTTGACAGCTTAAAGTCTACGATGACTTGAAAAAAACCGAAAAGAGCAGTCATATAAGAAAAAGAACTAAAATTTGCTATACAAATATGCAATTTATGAAGCTGAAAATAGAGAAGACTGTTATCTAAGCACTGAAACACCAAGTTCTTTCAGATTATAATCAATGACTAAACAAGATCTAGACCAGTAATGCAAATTTAAGTCCAGAAATGTCATTTTGCCCCAGAGTTCATCGTCTGAGCATCCTTTAAAAACACAGTTTCTGATTGTTGATGATAAGAGAAAGGAACAAAAATCCTTTACTTACCATTTCTACTGTACCTCCAAACAGAAGTAAGAAGCAAGTATTTTAGGTGTCATGAATATTTGGAGTTTGTACCTTATTTCTTTCTGTTTGTCTATACACGGCAACAAAATCTGGAGTTGAAGCTTTGAAAACTCATTTTTATTCCTTCTATTTAATTCAACTCTTCAACAATGTTAGTCTTTAAGGACAGATCATAATTTTTCTTGAAATAAACACTCAGCAGCTTTGTTTTAAGGAGAAGAGTGGTTTTGGTAGTACTTTTTAAATAAATAGACACTTAAGTTGTGCAATAAATTAATCAGAAAATTTATGGTAATTAGAAAGAAATGGATGATTTTTTTTTTTTTTCCCCTGAAAAGTCAAATAATAACTACAAATGCCCTATGTACTTTGGGGATTTGAGGTGGCATCTGTCCAAACAGCCGACTTCTTTAATTTGCATTTTAAGTGTTCATCCAAGTAACAGGCAATGAAGTCAGAAGCTGAGCATGTAATAATTTTCAGTTCTTTGGGACAAGTACAAAGGAACAGTCTTTCAAGGTCAAACAATTTTCCAAACTCTAAGGACTCTATTCTTTTACGGCACACGAGGCTAAAATATATGCAGTTTTGATGGGAGGGTGGTGGAATGTGGCTGCCCTTGCTGTCTTCTGTGAAATGACTATTCTCAACCTAATTTTCCTGGTATGGAGAGATATTCCACAAGTGCACAAAGGGGACAAAGGTTCAAGTGTGCACGGCTAGTTTTAGCATGCATAACTGCTGAACTAATCTGATTCTGACCTTGAAAGTCAACAATAAACTATTTTCAAAACCCGTTTTTTCCACAAACGCGAATAAAGCGGTGTTTTATTTGAGATGAAAAGTCAAGATTCTGATTTCTTTCTTTTTTTTTTCTTTCTTTTTTTTTTTTCTTTTTCCCCTAGTAATGGACTTAGTGTTCCGCTAACAGTGATACTGAGAAGTAACAGAGAGGCAGTGAAGAAAAATGCCATTCCATGACATACTTGAATTCCCAGAGTTCTGAAATCACTCTGATGTTTCAAGTTAGTGAACTAGATTTCTTGTGATAACCCCACAGTAAAGCTCCACGAACATCTGGTGAGAGGGTGAGGGGAACCCAAGCAAACTTTTTCACTGTGTCACTGACTTACCATCACTTTACTACCCAGTTACGCAACAGGTGTAGAAGACCAAGCCTCGTGTTATTTATGTGAAACATGTCTCTGTACTAGAGCTTGTTGTCTTTGTTTCAAATTTGAATTACTTATATTAATTCATATTAATATATTTTGTGAGAGATATAGATCTCTTAATATATTTTAATATATATTAATATATTTTGTGAGAGATCTCCTAGGAGAGATACTTCTACTATGTGTACTGGAAAAGTTGGAGTACCAAAAAAAGGTACTTGAAGTGGGAACTGTTGGAATGAGCAGTGATAAATGATTAATAGGGAGACCCAGAATGAGAGAGGCTTTGGTGGAAAAAAAGACCCATCGTGTCAGAATAGTGTGGTATATTAACCTCCAGTTTGGGTTGGAAGTATGGGAACTAGACAGGATGGTAAAAAGGAATGAGAATGAAAAAAACCAGCAAACTTGAAGTGTTTTTATCAAGTTTGGTAGACTAAACCCCAAAGAAGGGTCGCAGATACGTGCAGGGTCCCCGTACTGAGACTTTGAATTCTGGGGCAAGATTTGGGGAGTTTACTTAATAGCCTGGAAATATCCTTACAATGCTGACATGTGTAACAAAGCTTAGAGACTATACAGACTCCCAGGAATGCAATTTAAAAATCCCTCCAGAGTATTGACAGAAAATAGAGTGCTTTGCTTACATTTTAGACTTCAGTGCTGATAGAATAAAGGTAATAATAGAGGTATGCTATATATTTCGTACGTTTACCTTGTGAACAGTGTATCACAGGAGACTTTTAAAAGAAAAAAATGATGGAACATGCTGTTGACGATCATCTTTTTTCCTTCATTTAAGAAAAACAGTGCTGAGTTTTTCGCTGCTGCGTTGCTATCATGTCCTATCTCTTCTGAGGCTTTTCCTGGTTGTTTCCTCAGTGAACCTCTCATGTGAGTTTTGAGTAGTGATAAAAAAATGTTCAGTTCAACATGACAGAATTGATACTCTGATCTCAAATACTACTACCTTTTTTTTTCTTCTTTTTGCTCTTGCACCAGATGACTTCCCTATTTTTCCCTATATTTATTCAATTCGTCAAATGGAATATCAGTGTTGTAAACTTGGATAATACCACTTGTGCTAAAGTAATGTTGCAGTCTGTCACTGAACTTTTACGTTTTATTTTGACAGGAACAGACCTGTAAAGATGTTTATGTGGTGGTCAACTGTTTCACTTCTTGGGTGCATTTTGCTGGGAGCAGATGGGTGGCCAGCCAAGGAAGGATACAGCTTCAGGCCCTATCAGCCCCTAGTACGATTACGCCACAAGGTACAGTTTATTCTTTGGCACTTCTGACTTTTCTTCCATGAGGGGAGGGGATAAATGACATGCCAGTCTGATCTTATTTATGTTTATTGGATTAAAGTTCAGAAATTAACTTTTATACAGATTTGATCTGATGAGTAAACAGGAACTGTTTTGATTTAAAAGCCTGGAAATCTTTTAAGATAGTGAGCTAAGCTCTCTTCTAGTTTCACGAGCTAGAGATGATGTATTGCGACAGAAACTAGAGGGAGAGAGCCAGGAGAAGGTTGTCTTTTGAAGCAACTGTCAGCATCTGCTTAAGGCAACAACTTGCCCCAGTAATTGTGACTGGATTTCAGACCAAGCAGCAACCAGGTGAACCACCTGGTTCAAAGCAGCATGGTGTTGAAGTTGACTGGTTAACAAAAACTTGTCTGCATGAGGTGGATATTCAGAGTGCTCGCTGAGTTTAGGTTTTGAACTGTAGCATAATGCAGATACTGGGTTTCCCAACCTGAAGTGTTATATGCCATTCAAATTTTGGCCACCTGCCACACCTTTGTCATGAATCTTGACTCCCAACACAGCTCTCAGCTAACAAATGATGCTCCTTTTCTGGGTGCTAGAAGGGAAACTGCTGTGGTCGTTCTGTAAAGCAAGGAAAAGGGCTGTAATATCTCTGTGGACTACCTGGAACTAGCATAGATCTGATCAACAACTTAATTGCTTCCTCACATGGTGGTCCTGGGAGTAACATCGGATGAGCTGTAAGGCCTACGATCAGGCCTACAAAGAGGATAAAAAAACCTTCTTTTTATCCTTCTTCTGAGTCTGAGTGCTTCAACTAGAAAGTCTGAATTATCACCAGAAACTCTAAATGTTAGTTTTTGTTAACGTTTCAAGATCTGACTAATTGAATTCCTCAATCGTTTTGTATAAAATATGAAAGCTATTTCCTCTTGGTCCTCACTTTGAAAAAGCTGATCCAATATCATGTGATTTTATCTCAGCGTATAAGGAGATAACTGAGTTCTCAAATGAGTAAAATATTTGCCTATTAGCTGATTATTGTATACTGTGTAAGTTAAATATAGCAGTTTTCTAACAGATAGAAGTAAAATGTTAAAATTTAAATTTGATTATAAAATTGAGCATCCTCAAGGGAATGTTGTTCAATCAGAATAAAGAAAGCATCAGGCCCCAGCCAAGTAAATACCTAACTGTGTAAGCATGCAGGTGTTTACGCTGAATATTTTGCAAAATCAGAAACTTTGTTTTGTCCTTTTACTGCCATTTGTTAGCTTTAAACAAAATACAAGGAAATAGCACAAGAATTTTAGAAGGAGTCAGACTATTAATGAAACCATGGAAAGAGCCATGGGACAGTGAAATCACACCTATCAAATAAATCCAAATCAAAATTATGAAGAATGTGGGAAGAATCAGGGGTGGGATATGAGATATAGTGGACATACTTTCTGAGATTTAGATGGTCTCTGACATGAATGGTTTGTACATACAAGTAACTGTATCTTGCTGTTCCTTAATAATCCTTGTAATCCTCTGATAACTCTCATATAATACTTAGAATAGGCTGTCATAAACATTTCAAGTTTAATATTGGGGAGACCACGCACATATGCCTGTGTCCACAGACATAGAAGAAAGGTAGAGAGACTTCTCCTCTCTTTTTTGTTCCTTATATTTTTTTGAAAAACATATATAAAAATATGCATGCATAGAACAGAAGCAAGTGGCACATCCTGTATATAAATTTTGTATTTTTCAAAGTACATAAAGCTTAAAATGGAATCCTAGGGAAAAAAATACAAAGAAAAAGGAAAGAGAATAATGAAAACATGATATAAAAAAGTATTCTCAAAATCTAAGAAAACATGGTGGGGTTTTTTTCTAGGCAATAAGTCTGAATGAAAAAAAAAATAACTTGGGGTATCATTCAGCTTTTGATATTATGGGTACGTGTGAGTAGAAAAAAACCTAGGACTGCAAATTCTAAAGTCAATTTTTAAAACTGGTTCTGGCACAGGTAGACATATTGAAAGCAGGTAAATACTATGGTAAAGGAGACTTTCTGCTTCTGTCAAACAATATATCAAGTGCTTAGATTAAGTTGTGTGAGTGGAATACTTATTAAAACGGGAGATGGTAATGAATATCAGCAAAGTCATATTTGCTGGGATCAAGCAATATGTATGCAAGTTTATGAGTGTGAAGATTTAAAGAGGGAAAAAAAAATAAAAAAGTCTAATGCTTCTTAGTCTAATAAAGAGGAATTTATCCAACTTGGATGGTAGCCCAACCAGAGCAACTCCAAATGTCAGACTGCAGGGAAAAAAACAATCCTGGTGGTACTTAGGTATTATCTTGAAAAAAATAGTTGTGCTCCTGGTGAGAACAGGCATTCACATCATAAAGATTTCGGAGTTTTAAAAGGAATTTTGAGCAAATTCAGCTCTTCACGCGCTGTTATGAAATAGTCAAAACCAGGAAGAGATGAATTGGCTTGAACTACAACAGAGAAAGAATATTACAAAGCTCTCTGGAAATTTTTTACAGTCCCCTTCCCTCGTAAAACTGTTGTGACTTACACTTCCATGGTTACGTTGCAAAAACATGAGGCTACGTCTGAATAGCACGTGAACTTCATGTTATACCAGTTAATCCTTGGTTCTTCGTTTGTCAAAACACTGGAAAAGTTTGTAAGGGACTTTCCATTTGGGAGTCTCCTTGCATTGCTGCTGAAGTATTGTAAGCAATTTGTTAATACCGAGATTCCCACCTGAAATCACTGGGAGATATTTCGAGCATCCTAATGAATTTTCCTCTTGTAATTTGCATGGCTCTGACAGCCAGCAATGTTTCGGAGATGTCTTCAGTAAAAAAGTGTACGCTCTCAGATTTCCAGGTATAATCAGGCAGTTGGCAGCCGGCAGAATGCCGACTGCTGGTTTCTGCTTCTCTGTCAGAAGCTGGGAAATGTGGAATATAACCTCCACATTCCTACGGACCTTCCAGATCCTGCCAACTCTGCGTATCTAACACACGCACGCACAACACTCCTCTGTGAGCCAAGTGATTCCCAGCCTTTTGCAGGGAATAGTATTGCCAAGAGTGCCTCATTGTGAATGATGTCATCAAGGGTAGGGAGTTGCTTGGGTTTAGTCTCAAGGGGCAACCTGAAGATTGCTAATTTAGTCATTGTCTCCTGGATGCTTTTTACCTAGGTCCAGTTTTGATTGTATGGAGTTTAGGCAATTGCATTCATTATAGTCGGGGTTGTTAATGCCTAACTAAGAGCAAGCACTGGCTTGGAAGACTGGGCAGGCGTAGGAGAAGCAATGGCCAGGGGGATCTAAGGAAAGGAGAGAGAGAAGAATTGAGAAAATTTGGAATTCAGCCTGGGTCTGGATCTCGGCCTTGACTTGGGCCTCATGTTGGGCCTGGGCAGGAGCTTCAGTCAGGAAAGAGCTTTTTGTCCAACTGAGCAGGTGGGGTACAGCAAAGGGTTTTGACAGCTTTCATGGACATCTTCTAATGATTTTGCCATATTGATTCCAACTCTTTCCAGCCTTGTCTTTAATTTATCTTGTTTTACCAAAGCCCAAATGGAATCTGAGTCAGATATGCAACAGTCGCTCTTGTCTGTGTTGTTTCTCCAGATGAACAGATTTCTTTTGAATTCCTGTGAAAAACTTGCCTCTTTCCCTTTAATTTTTCTCTCTTGCCCTCCCTTCTTACTGTTCTTCGCTGTTAAGTTAGGTAGTTCAGCTCTGATTCTCATTAACTTAGGCCTCAGGATGAGATCAGTTTAGAGGTGTTTAGGTTAGATTAGAATTAGATCCAGTTTAGATATATTTAGGCAGTAAATGAAAGAAAGCAAGAGAAAAACCTATAGTGTCATCATCATGCTCTCCTAGTTTATTAAAGACAAAATTGAATGCATGAGCACGAAGCATAGAATACATGTTCAACAGTTAGGTTTTTTTGCACAAAGGTTATAAAATATTCTCCCTCCACTACTACCTCATTCCGTGTCATAATGAAACGTCCGTAAAATACAGACAGGCTGAGTGTTCAATGATTTTATTTTCATTTAGAGTATCATAGCCAAGAAAGAAATGCACAGAAAGTAGTACTTCAGGATTCAAAAATTGCCTGAGCTTTACTTGTGTGGTCTGGTCTCCAAACAACCTGGAGTTTATAGTTCACGGTGTTTATCTAGAAAGGCTGTTTGCCTGCAGGATCTGATAAATTTGATCCTCTAAAATCCTCTGTCCTAGAGAGACAGAGAGAGAGAGAGGGTGAAAAAATCCGTTGCAGTAAGATGCAGCAGCGAATTCTGAGGACTAAGAACAGAGCTTTTCCTGAGCTTGTCAATGCTGCTCTCAGCTCTAAGGTATCAAGAGAATTTTCTTCCTTCTGAGGCTCCCTGAACACAGTATCTGTGTCCTATGCAAATTTCAGCATCTCATTTAAAACTCAAATTTTTTTTCTTTCTTTTTCCTCCCCTTAATCATTTGCCTAACTATAGTCAAGAAGTCTTATGATTTATTTTTTTTTTTCTTTTCTTAGGGAGAAGGAGTACATTTCTGCATTCTAATCTGCTTTTTCCTGTGAGCAATAGCATTCAAAAGGCAGGGCTAATTTAAGCCACATTACAATCATTGTATATTAATTAGGTGATATCAATTAAAAATGCTATTTTTACTATCCCTTACTATATGCTCAAAACATTGTTTGTAAAAGACTTGGAAGAGTCGCCTGTAAAAACTCTCTGTAAAATTTCTTCTGTAGTCCTGCCAGTGATTTATTGATTTTTTTTTTTTTTGGTTACTGAAAATCACCAGTGTTGAAAAGATTCATCTCACTCAATTATTTTAAGGGATGACAAGATCCACCTGTATTATCTGCCTTTTGATTAATATTGCCTTTCTAGTTTTATGTGTCTGGCAACAAAGACTATAAAGTAGTGGTATGTGGAGGTAGTGTAGTTATCTTCTGCAGTACTCCCCTTGGCCTTCTCCCATTGCTTTCTAGGAAGACAGTTTCCAATTAATCTCTGAATAGATAAGACAGTGGTTTTGGGACCTTTCCGGTGTTTGGGAGTTGATGCAACCGAAACCTATTTTGGCTATTATTTGAGATTCTTGATGAGGATGTTTATTCATATTCTATTACATTGACAAATCATCATCCCAAATTGCAATCACAGCGGTAGCAGAATAAAACCAGAAGAGAGTTGTTTTATATATTACTTAGGATGCTTTGCTCCTGCTCAAATGGGTGCAATTTGGATTTCAAAGAACATAAAAGAGGCCGGATACTTGAATGTGTGTTGCTACATAAGCTTATGAGGTAAATTTCTTTTCCATACCTTCCTTGTCCTTTCTTACTCTTCAGATCCTCTGCATATAATTCAGTCTTTTAGTTTGTTTTTTTTCTATCAGCCGAACATTTTAATTTATTCTTTTGCACCGCTGCTTTTTCTCAGGCATTATTCCCAAGGATTTAATACCTGTTTTCATTATCTAGAAGATGTAGACTTTTATTAACTTTATTAACCTTTATTGTTTTGGTTCTTTAAAATGAATTTCATATCCTGTAGCATAGACAGTGCTTATAATGTGAAAAATAATATACAAAAATCAATATACAAATATTATTAAGTAATGAACGTAGTGTGTAATAGCTTTATTGGTAAGCAGAAAAACAGAGATATATCCTAGCCTCATTTTTCTTAAACTAAATAATGAGCCACTTATGGTTAATTTTTCACCCTTCTGATCCATCAATATGCTCAAATCCCTTCAACCAAGAGCTAAGGGACTGTGATGTCTTTTGGTTTCAGATTTATTTCCCATAAATAACTAAACCCAAAGAGCAGCAGCAACAAGAACAACAAAAATAAAGAAAACAAACAGTGAAACCAAAACAACCTGCAAAAAAAGCAACCCCAAAACACTAGTTTTATTTGCCTTTCAAATAATGGTGCTAAACATAAAGATACCCACTGAAAACATTAAAAGTTTGGGTAGCTCTGCTCAGGCCTGACACACAAAAAAATGGAGAGTCTAATGACAGCTTATTAAAAGATGTCTTAATTATGCCTCTATAGATTGTTATGCATTGATATGACTAAGCTTAAATGATTTTAAGAACATGGGTGCTTAAAGCCTGGAAGGTGAAAGTCAACCCAAACATCTTCCAAACTTTAATAATAAAAAAGGGTTACTATTTGACTTTGTTCCAAGTGATCCAAGGGATGAGTGAGTATTTCAATGAAGATGTCTTTTCAGCTCTTTAGCATTTTTAAGGATTTAAATTGAAAACTTCATTTACTCTTCAGCATTTTAAATGAAAATTTAAGAGTAGTTTAACTATGGTTAGGGATGCTGGGATGAAGGTTGGGCTAGATGATCCTGAAGGTCCTTTCCAACCATAGAGATTCTAGGATTCTATGCTACATTTATACTGTTCATGTAAATGAACATGCAATGTATGAACAATACATTTATATGATCTAAGTGTAATATAAATATTTATCATTGCATGATATTAATAAACATCTGCTCAATGTTCATTGTTAATTCGGTCCAATAACTTTTTGCAATTGAATTCCCCTGCTCAGTGCATTATAACAGAATATTAATTGTAACAGAAGAAATCTACGTCCCCTCTTTCCGTGCAAACAAGCCAAACAAAACTCATCAGTCATTTGTTTAATGTATATACTATAACTCTGGGTATGCAACCTGGACTAAACAACCTAGAATTCAAGAGTAATTTCTAAAGAGGACTAAGGTCTGTCACTCTCCTGAGGCATCAGCCCAATCTTCCATTCTCTCGGGTGGTTAATGGAAATCATCTTATATTACTCTTACCTGAGGATTATACTCATATAGAAATGCAAGTAACACAGAATTAATATTGCTTTATATTAATAGAATGTATTCGACTTTGGTGTATTTAACATTATTTAGTGTTGCATCGCTTGATGTAACAATCCTACTGGATGAAATAGTACGCTAAAATTAATAGTAACTACTCTATTACAATAAGTTGATCCTAAAAACTGTGAAAGACCAATTCCATTGCAACTGATAGTTTGCAGTGTTTGGTTTTTTTTAAATACCTAACAAATCCTTGCATGGGCCATCACATTCATATAAAGGTCTGTATTCCTTCATTTCTCCTGTAAGTGGGGCATACCTTTTAAAAAAATCACTGAGTCTTCAAATACTCTCTCTCTACCTTAATATTTTCAGTTAATTTCCCCTGATGGTTTATTATAAACGATTGGTAAAGGAGAGAGTTTCTAATTTGGATACACATCATGTCCTTCAAATGACTGCTTCCTGGGATCTGCTCAAGATAGGATGCAATGAAAACCTTTGGTGTGGTACAAGGACGTGTTTGCAAGACATTATTTACAATTTATTAGTTAAAACAAACCCTATTTAAGCAGTGTCCACTAGCATCAGTCTAGGGCAGAGAAGAAAAATAGATGTCTTTATATATATCTTTTTTAAATTTTTTTTTTAATGTTTACTGTATTGTTGTTACAGCTCTCTGCACACTTTTTAATTATTTTTTTTTTCTAAAGTTCCTTGCTTCCAATGTGCACTCCAAGAGAAAATAACTGAAAGTTTTAAAATCCATTGCCTACTTCCCAGTAGGGAGGCTGTAGCCTATGGTTGGTGTACCTGTAGTGCGTATAGCTTTACTTCATCACTCATTTGGAAAGGTTAGTTGAAATTCAACAATAAAATACTGAGCTAATCTTGAATTTTCGAAGATTCCGTAGAAAAAAAAAAAATACCATCTTGGTTTTACTTTCTAGTTTCCAAAATGTCATACAGTGGGTAGGTAATATGGTGTAACCTTTCATCAAATCTCTGGTTAAAATGAATGCATTCATCAAATATATTGTTGAACACTTTACAAAAGGGCAAGGGCAACTGATTAATATTCCTATCATGAACTTTTCCTTTGCAACGCCACTTCATCTGTCTTTGGAAGATGAACGGTAGAAACAAAGTATTATACCTAGAAATTTCTCAGTGTATTGGTTTTAATCAATACTGGTAGATATACTACAATTTTACCCATAATTATGTCCTAACACAGACTAAATATTATTTGCGTTGCTGGATTGTAAGAAGGTAATTGATGTTGACGCTCTTGCGTTTATACTTTCTAATTGTCATTCTTTCTGCAGATTTTCTTTTATCTAGACAAAAATTCGCAAAGAGGAAAGATAAGGTCTGAATGAGCCTCAGACAGGCTGAATAATAAAATGCATTGCACATTATGTGGTTTCTAGAAGATTACACTTTAGAAAATTACACTTAAAAACCATCTCTGAAATATAAAATAAAAAAAGCGACGAAGAGGGGTTTTAGGCAAATTACTCCCATTAATGTCAGTGGGAATTGTGCAGCTAAGATCCGTCTGTACTGGGGTTTTGGGGGAAAAAAAATAATACTCTATTGTCAAGAAAGATAATACTTTTCAGTAATTGTGAGGGAACTTGGAATTTCAGGAGTTCACATGAGGGTGACGATAATACAATACTCGTTAAATACCATCCCTTAGAATTTCTAGTGATAATTTGATATGCTAAAATATTTCATGTTGGAGATCTCTTTCTCTGTTTGTGGTCTACTCAAATCTGGAGCATCCACAGCTAATTTAAAAATAAACGTATAAGCTGAAGATGATTAGCTTATGAGCAATATGAGATAAGTACATTCATCTACAGCACCTTACCAGCTGTCCTGGGTGATATCATTCCGTTCTTCATATGCTGGAAGAAAGTATGTCTTTTATGCTCTCCATCCATGGGAAAGTAATTCTGCACTGAATATCTGAGCATTTAAGGTTTAATGCAAAATAGGCACAAATAGCAGTCATCTGCTTCTATATAGCTGTCGTTTACGGAGCATTCGTGGTTCCTCCAGCTTAGCTAAGGACATTTGTAGCCTGGATATGACAACAGAAATTGGCTCATACGATCTTCAGGATATCATAGAATCATAGAATGGCTTGAGTTGGAAGGCACCTTAAAGACCATCTCGTTCCAATCCCCTGCCATGGGCAGGGTCACCTCCCACTAGAGCAGGTTGCTCAGAGCCTCATCCAGCCTGGCCTTAAAACACTTCTAAGGATGAGGTGTCCACAGCTTCTGTGGGCAGACCCTTCCAGTGTCATACCTCATAGTAAAGAATTTCTTCCTAATAAATCTAAATCTACCCTGTTCTAGTTTCAAACCATTGCCCCTTGTCCTATCCCCACAGACCCTTACAGAAAGTCCCTCTCCAGCTTTCATGTGGCCCCATCAGATGCTGAAAGGCTGCTATAAGATCTCCCCAGAGCCTTCTCTTCTCCAGGCTGAACAGGCTCAACTTCCTCAGCTTGTCCTCATAGAAGAAGTGCTCCAACCTTCTGGTCACCTTTGTGGCCTCCTCTGGACCCTCTCCAACAGATCCGTGTCCTTCTTGTGTTGGGGGCTTCAGAGCTGCACTGCGTCCAGCTTGACCTGCTGGCCAAGCTGGCTTGACCATAGTGGTGTATGTTTCGATGCAGAAGTACATACTACTTCCCCTGCTTAAACCGTGCATTTTTATAGGATATATATACTATATATATAGTATGTATATAAAAACTGCAACACTGCACAGCCATATAGAATTGGTAGAATTTTTCTCTGTCATACGCTGTGAAACTGCTTATAAATTTAACATGGATTTCGTCTGCCATCAAAGAACAAAGTAGGAAGTCGTCGTATTAAAGAAGCTATAGTTATGATTGTTCTTTGTATTCCTCAGGGATCTAAATCAGCGAACCAAGAACCAAATCAGATTTCACACCTTCCCCTGCCCCCCAGTTCTGCGGTTGGGTTTTTGGAGGTGTTTTTACTGAAACAAATCTTTCACTCTTGTATCGAGGATTTCCAGATACTGTTGGGTCCCTTTCATTAGGGTTCATGAATTCCAGACTTCATCAGATTTTCTCCAAAGGCCTGTAAGGCTTACTCTAAGACCGTAAAATCTCCTAATACCTAATCCTGGCAATGTCATTAATTCTGAGAACTTCAACAGCTTTATTTTCTTCCTATTTCTGCCTTGCCACCTTGCCTCTCATCTTGTTTCCTTCACACAATCTTGATTCATGTAGCGTGTTAATCGATGGACGACACGTGGCATATTATTTTCCCAGAATTTGCTGCCATAAATGGTGCAACCTCTAGCAGGACTGACCTGTGGATGCAGAATACCGGCGCAAGAATCCTATTGCAAACGCAAAATTTCAAACGGTTTCCTATTCTAAGGCAAAGGGATCGCTTTTTGCTCATTCTTTCTTCCTTACTGCAACTTAGCAGAACAGCTTTACAAATGTCAGCGTCGTTCCTTCTGCTTTGCATGCAGTTTTAGTTTAAATTGCAATTGTACTGCGGTTGCCGAGAGTCTGATAAAGTCTGATTGTGTGAAACACTTTTTGAAACACAAATGTCCAGCATAATGTCATTGGTTGGTTCTGAGAAGAGTTTACCAAATTGTCTTGTGTTCCATGTGCGTTCTCTATGACTGTGACCATGCTATTATTTCATCCATTAAGATGAAGTCTCTGTACATGTATAATTCAGATTTCTTGTAATTAAAGTTGCAGCATTAATATAAGCTAATATGTTGTTGTTCAACTGCCGTAGCTTAGCTATGTTTTAGCAACATGGCAGAAATAATTATCTTGGTACCATTCTCAATGAAATATTATCTTTAATAACAATTATTCCTATAATTATTTTTTTTAAGTTGCTATATGGTTACAAGGAGCCCCCACTGCAGAATGAACATTAAGGGTAATGAACAGAAAAATAATTGTCTGCATTTTAACTACATTTTATGATAGGACTAATGATAACTTTTCATTATAAAATGTTAATCAAGGAAAGAAGTTTGCGCTCCCTCTTTCTTCTGAGTTTTTTGTAATTAGCGGTTTATGTTTATTAAATTATTTTAATTTTTGTCACATATCAAGGGCAAACCTGCCATATGGTTTAGACTAATTAACACTTTGTTTATTTTAAGAAAGCCATTAATTCAGCAGCTACTTTTTAAATACAGCCAGAATGGAAAAGGAGTTTTGCAAGAAAGAAATCAGGCTCCCTCTTCTTTATCACTGGCCCGTTCCGGCAAATGCAAACCCAAGCTCTCGGCAAATGATTCGGGCAGAGAGATGAGTGAGGTTCTAGATGCAATACAACCAGTGAAAGTTTGTCATTTAAAAAACCAGAAGGAAGTGAAAGTCAGTATGCTTCTCTGTGCGATTATAAATACCTGCTCTCCTTTCAGAAAGGGAGAAACAGGATGCAGATGGTACACATAGAAATGGGGCTAAAAAACTCGCTTCACTGTTTCTAAAATGACTGAGGGACTCGATTAGCCCTAGAATGTTATCTACCTTTACAGATCAGCTCTGGTCTTATTTTTTTTTTCTCTTGCTAGCTGTGTACCTTCTGTGGAATCACCAGAAAAGAATCCCCACTGATCAATTCTGCTCTACTCCCTTTACTGCTAATGTTTTTCTAAATAAAATTTGATACTGTGCCAAAATTCTTTATCAAACCTGTAATTTCTGAACAATGATGATGTCAAAACGTTAAGATGTTTTAAGGAATAGTGATACTATTGGTGTGTGAAGACAAAGAGAAAATAGCACTAGAAAGGGAGCTTTTTGAATTTCTTTACGGTTTCTTTACTGACCCTACTTTGATATATATTGCAAATAGCTTATAACTTATGATTTGCTAGAAGACCAATTTGTATGCCCAGCCATCCATGATCTTTCTTAGTTCACAAACACGGCAGAGAATTTGACATTTTCTCCACTTTCATTCGCTGTGCTTTGAAAAGTTTACACTGAATTCAGTCTGCTGGGCGCACAAAGAAAGGTTTCTTTACAGCTCTGATATGTTCTGCACCGATACATTTCATCAGGCTAACACAAGATGATGTAACACAAACCCATGCAAAGCCGTGCAAGTAGTCTGATTAATTTGATTGAAGCCTGTAAAATTCAAAACTATTTCGCTATATCAAAGCAGATAAAAAAATCCTGGGAAGCAGGATGATTTGTTCCGCTTACAGGTGATTTGTAGCTGTAGATAACAATAGGATATTGTGGTTCCTCTAAGCATTCTCTGTGTTATATAGGCAGTAAATATATATATATAAAAATTTTTGTGATTGTTTATATTTCAGGAGAAAAAGAACAGAAATGTGTGCAAAAGCAGGTCACCTAATTCTTCTAGACCACGGTGTTTGTCCTGAATGTATATGTTTTATTTAATCCAGTGATGTTTGCATATTTACATGATTTCTGATGACATATGGGCAGAAACTGTTTATTTTCAGGCCAGCTAGCATCAAACCCCTGGTATGCTGCACAAATGCAAGTGGAAATACCTGTCGTGATGAAAAATTGTTTGTCTACCCTCTCTCATTCCAGGACTCTGAGAGTTTGGTTGGTTTGTTTCCCATGAGGACAAGCAGTTCCTATTTCCCTGAGCATTTGAACTTAATTTTTTTAAATTATAGGTGCTTATAACATTTACTCACTAACATAAGTTATTGCTTCTTAGTGGTTTTCTGCATAAATAAATTCACATAGTTTATCTTTTAATTATAAGGAAGAATTCGTATTTAGTGCACCATCAGTATAAATTCTTCTATATTTTTTAACTCTGTGTTTTCAGTTGAGAAGTCTAATCTTACAGGAGGCTTTCCCTTGGCAGAAGATTAATTTCACGGTTCGGAGATGCTACACCCAGTCTAATCACCGGTTAATGTTGAAAATAACTTGCGGCTTACAGACTTCTCTTTTTATCTGGATACACTTCCATAGAATCATAGAATGGTTTGGAAGAGACCTCAAAGATCATCTAGTTCCAACCCCCCCTGTCATGAGCATGGACAACTTCCACTACATTAGGTTGCTCAGAGCCCCATCCAACATGACCTTGAACACTTCCATGGATGGGGCATCCATAACTTTTCTGGGCAACCTGTTGCAGTGCCTCACCACCCTCACAGTGAAGAAACTCCTTCCTTACATCTAATCTAAATCTACCTTCTTTCAGTTTAAAGCCATTACCCATTGTCCTATCACTACAAGTCCTTCTAAAAAGGCCCTCTCCAGTGTTTCGGTAGGCCCTCTTTGGGTACTGGAAGTCCACAATAATGTCTCCCCAGAGCTCCAAGCTGAACAACTCCAAATCTCAGCCTGTCTTCATAGGGGAAGTGCACCACCCCCCAAGCATCTTTGTGGCTCTCTTCTGGGCTCACTTCGACAGGTCCATGTCCTTCTGCTGGGGGCTCTGGAGCTGAACATATGACTCCAGGTGAGATCTCACCAGAGTGGAGTAAAGGGGGGAGAATCACCTCTGTTGACATGCTGGCCATGCTTTTGATGCCGCCCAGAATGTGATTGACTTTCTGGGCTTCAGATGCACGTTGCCAGATCACATCGAGCTTCTTGTCAGCCAACACCCCCAAGTCCTTCTCCTCAGGACTCTATCCATTCTCTGCCCAGTCTGTATTTGTGCTTGGGATTGCCCTGACCTGGATACAGGACCTTGCGCTTAATCTTGTTGACCTTCATGAGGTTTGTACAGACCCACTTGTCAGACCTGTCAAGGTCCCTCTGGATGGCACCCCCTCCTCTGACCACACCACACAGCTTGGTGTCATCAGCAAACGTGCTGAGGGTCCTGCTACTCTTTGTTACTACCAAGTATGTTGCTGGCCCAAGGCATATCTTACTAAGGCTGGTTTATGATTTGCCAACAAAGATTTTTCTTGGTAGGTTGAATGGCAGTTTAAAAATAAAATTCGAGTCCTTTGAGAATTTTAAGCCCTGAGAAGCTGCTCCAAAATCTTCAACTGAAATTAAATAAAGGTATTAGAAAAAGTAAGGTCTTTAAAGAAAATCAAAGGTATTTTCAACTAATGCCTTCTTTACTTGGTTTTGTTGGGTTTTTTTTGGAGACATTGAAATCTTAACACATTCCATTAAAAAAAATAAACAACCCCTTTTTTTTTTAATTTTAAAATTTCACCTGAGTCATTTTCTTTCCTCTCCTAACTTTGCTGAGCTTGTTGCACTGTAGTTTCCCTAAAAAGTCTTTCTCATCCTTTTTAGTGCTTCTCTTTTTCTTCTCCAAGATTTGATTTTTAAGATTGCTTTCCTGCAAGGCTACTCTGATCTAGTAATCAATGCTTAGATTAAGTCTTCAGAATCTACTTATTGTAGTGTAAGCAGCAGACTTTATAAGCTTTGCTGGAAAAAAAATTCCATTCTTCTAATTGCAAAGTAAAGGAAGGGAAAAAAAGACTAGTGAGCTTTGTGGGAATAAACAATGTTCATGGAGCCTATAAATTGCACTGTCTGAATGCTAACTTAACTTGGTTACATCTTGGCTCTAAATCCTTGCTTTTTATAATAAGCACAGAGTGTTTATCATCAATAAGATTCCATTGAGTTTACCTCGGCCTATTAATGTCTAAGTCTCATTCTCTGACCTCTGCAGAGATGGAAAATAAAAACAAATGCATGTTTCTGAAGACTAGAAGAAAGTGCAATATATATCTTCTAAATAAAATGCTGACTTTTTAGTTTAAAAAGAAATGTCAAAGGAGTTAAGCAAGACTAAAACTATTCCTTTAGTTTTAGTACAGCATGAAAATCAGACCTTTAGAGTTACTTGTAAATTCAGCCTGTCTTATCATACCCTGTATTTCAGGAAATACCATTCATTGTATTTTGGAAACATTAGGCATATACAGGAAATTTAATAGACTATATTTTATTGTCTATATAGACAGAACTACTTTTTATTTTCTGATGGAGTCATGGAGAAATTTAAAAACATACTTTCCGGTTAGGTAAGTGTTTTGCCACAATTCTGTGTTTTGAAACGGCGAGAAAAAAAGTGGTTAGCTTAGATTTGTCAGATCAGGTTGCAGGGAACAACATAAATAATTGCATCGCTATCATATTATTGTGCAAAATGAGAAAAGCTGAAACAATACGTTTTAGTTGTAAACGTTGTTTAAGTTAATGGTAGCGAAACATTTCTATGTCCTTGTGAATTATAAAATACCTCTGTATTGTTGATTAGAGCTTTTCCTTTTCAGCAAATTCCGGTCTCCTTGGTAGAGTTTAAATCGCTGTGTGAGCGCACAGAAGTAGTTTCAGGTGATATTTTTCTATATTACTCACAAAGACAGGTAATACGTCTTGTTCTGAAATTATTTGCATATTAAGTGGGAAAAATGCTATCAAAAGGTATAAATTTAAAAGATACATGTATTGCTGTAGACATTAACTTCTTTCTATAGATTTCCATGTACCATCTGGACGTGTTTAAGACTAAATGAACCATAATAACAAATCCTCGGTGTATACAGAAAGACTGAAACAATGCAGCAGAGAACTGAATTGCAGTCAGTGTGCTTTCTTTGTTATCAATAGGTTATGGAACGTTAAAAATACCCCCTATAAATTGCAAAGAAAAAGCCAAAAAAAGTTATCCAATTTTCTCTTTTTGTTCCAATTGAAGAAAGGTAAAGTATCCTGTAAAGTAAAAAGAAATTTAAGAAGTGCTTTGCATTTAGCCAGTTCTGAAGCCCATGTTGACTGGCGTAAACTTACGAAGCAGCAAAGATTTGAAGAATTGCGGTAGACAAAACAAAGAGCGTCTCTTTGAGCGACTGTTGCGTAATATCGAATTTGAAATTTTGGGGACAGATTATTGCCTGGAGTAAATTCTCAGTCTTCCTGTTATGGAAGACAACTGGGCTCGTTCTCTTGTAGATGCTGTAAAGGTGTTCAGTGAATCCATGTAGTCCTCTAGAAGTGTGACACTAAGGAAAACTTGTTGAGTTGCGTGCTTTCAACCTTTCATGTCTCATGGCCTTCAGCATTTCTGAAGAAATATCTTGTCAGAAAACAAAATAAACCTAAGAATTCAGTTAGGAGCACATGCTATGGTAGCAATTATTGCTTGAGCGAGAAATAATTCGTGAATGTTTACCAAGCAAACAACAGGATGTGTGCCAGACAGTGAAATCAAAATTAATAAACAGAAGAGCTGTCAACTTCAGTTGCAGTTTCAGAGTGTTTGGAACGACTCCTTAGGGAAATGAACTGAAATAACTTAAGCCCCAACCTGTACTGGTGCAGGGGGTTGTTCCTCCTCAGATGCAGGACCCTACACTTGCCGTTGTTGAACTTCACTAGGTTCCTCTCCACCCAGCTCTCCAGCCTGTGCAGGTCTCACAGAATGGCAGCACAGCCTTCTGATGGATCAGCCACTCCTGCCAGTTCTGTATCATCACTAGACTTGCTGAGGCTCCATTCTGTCCCTTCATCTAGGTCATCAATGAATATTTTGAACAAGACTGGACCCAGCACTGACTGCTGGGGAACACCACTAACTACAGGGCTCCGACAAGACTCTGCGCCACTGATCACAACCCTCTGAGCTCTGTCATTCAGCCAGTTCTCAATCCAGCTCACCGTCTGCTCACCTAACCCCCTCTTCCTAAGCATAGCTATGAGGATGGAATAGGAGACAATGTCCAAACCTGTCAAACACAGACTTTTCATGAAAAAAATAGAAGTAGAAATTTAGTCTTCAAGATGTAAAAGATTTTTTGCATAACAGGTATTAAAAAATCTCTTACTTCATGAACAACTTGCTCAAATTTAGTCTTCTGAATGTAAGTGTGAAAATGACTTGCTCTGCTTATTCAAAACAGAAATTCAGAAGCTTTGTCAGCTGATTGTTTTCTAAACATGGAAGTTTACTTCCATTTTTGTGTGATTTTTGCCTCAGTAGAAGGAATCTTTTCTTGTTATCTCCTAACGTATTTATAAGTTATTTTTAAACATTTATTTTTTTCAGAAAAATAATGCGGTGGTATTTCAAAGAAAATCTGCCATGAGAAATAACTAGGTAACAGTGCTATGGGAAAAGATTGGTGTGTTAGAATGAAAAACAAAGAGGACCTAGTGAAAAACTTGTGGACTGTGAATCAATTGTGTCATACTCTTTATTTGGAAGCAAAATTCTATTTTGATATATGTCAGTATATGTTAATGTGTTGCTGATACAGTTATAGAACAGATTTTTATTTTTTTTTTTAAGTCCTTAGTTCTAGACAATCTTGAATTGGAATATTGGAATACTTTAGGCAAAACATATTAAAAAATTGTTACGAACAGAAGACTGGAAAATAACTGAAGCAAGAGAAAATGACTTTGTTTTGCTTTAAACATGAAATTCACTGTGGTACAAGTCAGTAAAAATTTGAAAAAAAAATAATATTTGTAGTTGAGAATTTGTCAAAGTTTCATTCAGGATGAGACTCAGGTCAATTAAGCGCTGCTTCAGGGCTTACAAGGTTCTGAAAAACTCTCTCCATATCATGAAGTAATAAAGGCAGGGAGTGATCTCTACAGTTGCCTAGTTCAATCAGCTGCTTAAAGCAGATTTAACTTCAAAATTTTATCTGGTTGTAGAGGGTCTTGTCCAGGGGAATTTTGAGCATCCCCCAGGATACAGGTCAAGTGACCGAAACTGCGAAGCCTCTTTGGACAATGTGGTCAAGCACTCAATCACTGTCATTGTGGAAAAAAATGTGAAAATTACTCAGGGAATTTAAAAACAGGTTAAAAACAAGCAGGCAAACCGTAGGCGATTTTTATCTCGGAGCGAGAAGGAGGGTGAACGAGATTGTCTCATTTGAATCTGTATGTCTATGATTTTTTTTGTGGTAAGCAATTCTGTAAATAATACATTTTTCTACTTTTAATTGCAGCAGGAAAAGAATCAGGAGATCTCAAGAAATAAAGGTAAGTGCTAATTATTTTCAAATTGTGGAGATTCGTGTCATTATCACAAATCTAACATCCATTGGTAAAAAAAAATAAATATCCGGATGGATTGTTTGCTGTGTATTTTGGTCTGAAATGACAAAAATATATCCAGGAAAGAGGGATGAAATGTAGAAAGTAAAGGCATAAGCTGCTATTTTTGGCACTCTGCTTGAGATGTAGAAGGCTGATTGCTGTGCACTGGAGGAGATGAGCTGCACATCTTGCTAAGTTTGTGTCCTCGACTATGGTTTCTTACTATACTTGAGTGAAATATCAGTAGAGTCACTTTATCATCTCCCTTTCCATTCAGTAAATTTGTAGCTGGATATGATTCCGGTTTATGCACAAATTATTCATGTCCTTAGTAGGCTGCCTTGCAAAACTGCTATCATCCGTGGGTTTTACGTAGAATTTTTTTATACTTTCACTGCACCTTATACTGTAGTAGTGGCTACTACCCGAAATAGAATATCCAGGTTAAAAAAAACCAGCCTTGTATCTAGAAAATTAAAGGAGCCGAGGAAAACAAATCGTGCTTCTTCCTACTATAAAGTCTCTTAAGAAACAGAACACCTCAATCTCTTGGTTACCAATTTGCTAAGCAAGCAATGAAAGACAAAATTGCTAATAGAGGCAAAGATTGTTCTCTTGATAATTTAGCTGTTTGCAGAGGTAGACAAGAGGCACTTGAGAAAGAAAAACAAAGGGAAGGTAGAAGAAAGAACACCAGTTAAAGGTTACAAAGGGAGGAGGGAATGAAGTGACAAACTAACCTCTATCTTTTTTTATTACCTTAGAAAGCGCTGCTTAATCATATGACCTAAATTAGCTGCTCTTAATTCAGTTATTTATATATCACAGTACTCATTAGTCTCAATTTCCTTGCTTTCCCTCACACGAAGACTATACACAGGCATATAAAGGCAAAGTAAATCTTAGAGTTGGTTGGAGTTGCGTCAGGACAATTACATTGCTTGTGGGTAGAAGATAATTTACACCATTTTAAGGGTCCTTCATCTGAAGAGTTTGTGTGGTAAAATAAACCGAAAAAAAACCCCTTCAATTTCAGCAGTTTGTGTTTTATAATTTTTTTTCCTCAGGTAATACAATGTAAAGTTGAATCATATTTAGATGTAGTGAGGGCATCCATGATGTAGTGAGGGCATCCATGATGTAGTCTTCAAAAACCTTTCCTACTGTATAACATAAATTACATAAAATTCTGTGAAAGCTCCGATGAGTTTCCAGAAATATTTGTGAATCCTTAATTTTAGAGCGATTACAAACTTTAAGCCTCTGTCTACTAAGAAGGATCCTGAAATTAGCCATTCCATGTGGATTTGCATGATTGATTTCAGTTCTATTATGCTGTTTGACACTCTCCCTCCCACCCATGGCCATTGTGGTGTATATATGAGGAACAAGTAAAAGCAAGAAGAAAATAATGAGCTAATTGGGAGTGGCCATCATATTCCTTAGCTTTTAGTTTCGTTAACTAACCACAGAAGCAATTTTCAAAGGCATAGAAAATCCTACCCATAACTACAGCCGAAGGAAAGCATTAAACTTGAAGGGAGACACCCATTATCTCCAAACAGGCAGTGAAACTGGTGCTCAGCTGTGCAAAATGTGTTGTGATTATGTCTGTAACATCTCTTGAGGAAATTTTTAATTTACTAAACTTTCTGCATGCTGAGCTTGTCTCTGCCTAAACTGACAATTCAACTTGGAGGATTTCAGTGGTCTGCAAGAATGCTCACGCACAGAGTAGGCTTTGGATTGTGTATATACAGAGATGTGCTTAATTTTAAATTTTTATTTTTTGTGGTTCGTTTTGTTTTGGTCTTCTCCTTTCATATTGTTTACATTTCTTACTTATTTTCATGTGTTCTATGCACATTTTCAGAGAGGTGCTTTTATTTCACTTGTAACGTGGGACATAGAAGATGCTAGAAGTGTTTCTGCTTAAAATACTTGTTGGTTTGGATGAAAAAAGACTAAATTGATGTTTCAGAATAAACTTTCCTGGGTTCTCAATGAAGAACTACCCTTCACGTGCAGCACCTAAATATGCTGTGCTCTGCACGTGTTCTTGTGGGACAGGTAAATTATCCCCAGGTTCTGAGGACAGAGTTCTAACAGTATTCCTTGCATGCTCTGCATTTGGCAGCTACTGTATATGGTAAAAGGGCAAAAACATTTGCTGCGATTCCTTAAATATTCTGGAACTCTCAGAACCAATGTCATCCCCTTAATTCAGAGGACAATTAACAACTCATGTTATATATCACTACCAAAGGAAATTCTAGAGTCTCTGGTGTGCCTCATAGCTTCCATTGATACCAGGCTTTCAGATCTAATTTTTATCAAGAATTTATTCAAGATTGTATTTTTATAAGAGGATATTGCAGCAGAACTGAAGTCAAATGCCGTTTGACTTCAGCAGGATCAAGGCGTTAGTAGCAAGCACCATTCTGTGTCTTTTAACATATTATAAATGCCTAGAAATTTTTCATTTTACTTCAGGTGTTGCTATAAAAGAAATCTAATTCCTCCTCATATTTGAGTAACAATGTTGTTATTGTTTCGTAGTGTTTGGTTTTTCTCCTGACATTTTTCTGACCCACTTGTTTATCCCATCTGTTCCTTCTGCTGTCAGCCGCTAAGTCAATCACACCAAAATAGAAGCCAATACTCCAGCGTGCCCTGTTCTAACACTAATCCCATCTCTCTCTGATCTGCGATATTCTTTTTCTTATTTCATCTGATGGAGAACAGATCTTTGTGTGTACTGTTTGAGAAAAAAGCAACGCTGCTTTTATGTGAAATCGTGTCTTAACATTTTACAAATTTAGTGTATGCTAAGAAACTTCCTTACAGTGCTGAGAATTTTTCATGCATGAAAATGATTATCACCAGTGCAAAATACAAATGAAATTAGTTATGCTACGACTTTAATATGAAAGAAGTAACAAGGCAAACAATCACCAACTGAAACCTTGCTAAATTTTACTTATGAATTTGGAGTCACCATTTGACCTTCCTTACACCTCTTTTCCAGTGTTAGCTCCTTCAGACAAATGAACATTTTATTCCAAACCTATAGCTTGGAAAAAAAAAAAAAAGAAAAAAAGATATTATTGTGATTAATTGGAAATATGTTTGCCTGTATCAGAAATTGCATTGTATTTAAGCAATGTGCAGATTTTTTTTCCCCCTTAGCTTATACTTAACTTAGGTGCTGTTAATAAAATACATTATAAAGTGGAAATTGTTTCTGACAACATTATTCTGGAAAATTTTCATTTCTGATGAGCCAGAAGGTTAATTAGTGATTGACACATACCAAATATTTGTAGAACCACAGTCATCTCAATTCCTTTGCTCAGAAAAACCGTGAGCACACTGGAAATAATGAGTCACAAATAATTTCAGTTAACTGATAATGTTTCAGATGTTCAGTTTCTCAACTCAGGGACAGTTATTTTGAATTCTGGAACAATAATTTTATTTTTTAAGAATTAAACATTAACTTCAGTATAGAAAAGCAGCGTGTAATATAGATGTTTCTGAAAACCGCTAACAGCAAAACCAGAGAAAATCTACCGGAACGGAAAACCTGAAAAATGAGTTTTGAATTTAGGCTGAGAATGAGGTGATCATTTTGCTGATACGGAACAATAAGATGATACTGTACACAACCTGAGTAACTCTGGCTGGCTGGTTTAGCACCTTAAAGAACAATTACTGAAATATATGAAAACTGTTCCTCTTAAAATTTGGAAAGCGTAGACTTCTCATTGCATTTGCAAAATGTTTATGCAGATAATTTTAAAGATAGTAACTTGAACACTTTTAGTTTAGTACACTTTAGAGACTGCCTGTAGCGTATACTGTTAAAATTTTTGCTGGCCACCATTGATCTGAGCTGTGAATGTCATTAACACTCTAAACAGGACAATATTGACTACCAGTATTTTAATTGCAATCTGAGTTGCTAACTATATTTGGTCTCTCTCCTTTTATGCTTACCTTAATCTGAATATGAAGTCATGGTTGACTCACAGATCGGTTTCAAAAATCTAATTCTCTATTATTGTGAACATATTGCCAGACTTTTCTAATACCGTTAACAAGCATCTGTTACTTTTATGATCTTTAGCTACCAAAAATAAAGAGGATAGCATATGGGCATCGCTTGCATATCTTACTTGCTTTTTACTCCTTAAAAAGTCAGCATACCTGCGTGACACGTGGGGTTTTGTCTGAGTTTCCAGATTGGTGTTACAGCCC
This sequence comes from Baryphthengus martii, assembly GCA_013396935.1. Classification (NCBI taxonomy): domain Eukaryota; kingdom Metazoa; phylum Chordata; class Aves; order Coraciiformes; family Momotidae; genus Baryphthengus; species Baryphthengus martii. The sequence goes on along the minus strand of VWZK01006474.1, from coordinate 91,698 downwards.
TTTTCTATACAATGAGAAATGTAAGACAAGAAGGAGTGAGAAAAACTCAAGATTGTGCAAAATTGAGAGAATTTAAGGGACAAAACCAGTAAGGCCTTAATTAAAGCAATAACTTTTAAAAGTAAAAACTTGTGTTGAGATGCTCTCAAATGCCAGCGGGTGAACAAGCTGTTGAGTTTATTCTACAATACATCTGGCTGTTATTTGTGATAACGGACAGAATACATGGCACCAGCATCTTATGTCATGTTAAGCCAATTAAATATGGCAAAAAATACACTTCATTACTCTCTGTAGTGTATCCAGTGACTCATTATTTCTGCTCAATCACCTTACTCTGAATTTGTTTTTCAACAGACTTGTATTACGTGAGTACAGTTCGAATCTGAACCGCAGCCCTCCTGGACTGAAGCGATTAATGTTTTATTTTGTTACGCTGTAGTAACCCTTCTCTGCTAGAGCAGTACATATCAGGAAAAAATGGGGTATTTTAGAGAATATACATAAGAGCAGGCAGGTTAGTAAATGTTTGACCGAGAGTGTCGTCTTTATTGGAATGCAGCTGCTAAATAATCTGATCTATAGTGTTCTTTGTTCCGAATGTTTTTATTTTGGTGTTATCTTCCAACTTACCGGAGTGAACAAAACGTTCAAGAGGTGGCGTAAGGATTGTTTGGCTGAAGTGTGCCAAATGCTATCGCCTTTATCGTAGTCTGTTCTCCTCCAAAGCCCAGTCAACTGAAACTTAGATCTCTTCTGTTGCTTAAGAATTGCCGTAAGCAATGCAGCTCTGTCTTCCACCTGAACAATTCTCCGTTCCTTTTCATTTCCATGTTTTTACAAGAGACCTACAGACACAATGTTATTAACTAAATGTTGTGGGGATTTATTAATTTATTACTATCTTGGAGTGACTTTGGCATGATTGACACATATAGGTGCTTTTTTTTTTTTTCTCCTAGGTTCTCAATCAGTTTAAAGTCAGATTATCAAACGCATTGAAAAGAAACAAAACTCTTTATCTGTGAACATAATTTTATTATATCAGTTAATCTTACAATCTTGTTTTTGGACAGACCTCAGTGTGAGAGAGTGAATTGTGTGGGTCAGAGGGTTTGATACCACTTCTAGGTAACAGCTTTGAAAACAGCACAATGACCCAAACTTTGAAAGTATACATTAAGAGCAAGGTCTGTGCTGTCCTACACAGCTTTGTGTAGAGACTTTCTTACTTATTTTAAACAAAGCATTATCTGATGAAGCCAAATTCCATTTTTTAAGAGCTGTCTGTCAACACAGCGCAGTATTTGTACAGTAACCTAGTCAGACTTGCTGCCGGTGTAACGCCAAGGAGATTACCAAAGTAAACTGCAAGAATATGTTTGACTCACCAGTTGTTATCTTGAGGGAAATGTTATTTATGTTAGTCAAGAAAGTAAGTACTCAAGTAGTAGTAAGAGAATACAGCATGGTTCAGATAGAACAGAATTGCAGTATTTACCATATTTTAAAATACAGACGTACATTCCATAGCCATGAAAAAATGTTCTGCGGTGTTTAGTCTGGTTGTGTCAGGGATGAACAGCATCACAGCATTTCTTGAGTGTTACGGTACAAATCATGTCCACATTTCGGCGTAGGATTTTTTTTTCCAACATTATGTTGGATGGCTCCAAGTTTTCTAAGTTCATTTTTGCTATGAACAAGTATGTATCCTAGAGAGATAATAACTAGGAAAAAAAAGAACTGGAATGAGTCTGAAAAGCTTTTGCAAATTACACAAAAATTCACAGCTGTTCCTGTATATTCAGAAAATGAATTGAAATAACCAGATATCTCATTTTTTTTCTTTTCCTAAATGCACATGTCCATTATTTCTGCCACTAAAATGCACATGTCCATTATTTCCACCGCTAATCTAGAACTGAGTGAGGAGGTCACACATATCCTGATGACCACTGCAGAAACAGCTATTGAGCTATATGGCATATATATTATCATATACACAAGTGTTCTATATAAAATTCTAATGGACAAAGTGGGAAGACAAAAATGTTTTCCAGCTGTGCTTTACTGCATTCGGAATGGGATGAAATTCATTGAGATGTATTAGCAGCTTTAGGAATGATGCACACAAAGAATTTCTTCTTTTGGTTTTCTTTCTTATGGGAGAGAAATAGACATCTGATTGAATTTTTCATTTATAATATTTATCACATTCAGAATCCTAGAGGGGAAAAAAAATGAGGCCTGTGTCAAAATTCCAGGCAGAACTCTTCTTCTGCAAAATTATATATCTATACTAAGAAGAGATATAATGGTTATTTCTGTGTGTAGCAGCATTGTAAAGGTTACACGAGAGATTGGTATCACTATCAGGGGTTTTTTTGGTATGTTTTTGGGTTTTTGTTAATTTATCCACGTCCTCCTAAAATTTAGATTACGCTCTGTTAAATTGTTAAATCTTTTTCTAAGTAGACGTTTTGAACTTGACTAGAGAAAATGTGTTCAGCAGTATTCCTGAAGTTTCTCTCTGTAGTGCACAAACACTTCATTTGAACAGATACAGCAGAGAAGAAATTTAACACTGGGAGAGGAAGGGAGCAGAGTCCTGAATACATCTTCATTCCTTTTAAGACTCTACTAGCTTTAAAGAAATCACTCAAAGGATGAATGTAGCAATTTTGCTTATTTAAATTTATAACTAATCTGAATTTTAATGATGTGTGACCCACAAATGGTTTTGAATATAAGTACAGTTTGACTAGCACTCTGAATTTTGTTGGTTTTCTTTTCATGTAAATTTTGTTTAAAAGCTTCCATATATAAGTAGCTACTGTTGAACACTATTGAAAAGGTTTTGGAGAGTTTCTTGCGTTGTTTCTGGTATAGGCTGAGAAAAGTTAGTGAATGTGATTTTCTTGAAGTTAGTCTGTTCTTTTACTGTTAATGATACTGAGTTTTGTAAGTTAAAAAATCATGCAAAAAGCACAGTAATCTCATATATTAAGATTCTCCTCAGTGTTTAAAACAAGACTGGATTTTACTTTAAAGAAGAACTAGTTTGAAATACGTGTATTTTCAATAATAGTAGTTTTGGTTTACTACTTTCTTCTTAAGAGGTACACAAACCACAGATGGCTCGATGAAGTAATTTGAATTAGCTCTTGAACACTGAAGGTTTGCACTCATTTCAGACAACGCAAGGAGAAGGTAAACTTGGATCCTATGCAGCATATAAACGTTAGTGCAGTGTCTGTAGGCTGCCCGTGTCATGTAGTGAATCTCATAGAATGTTAGGGGTTGGAAGGAACCTCTGGAGATCATTTAATTATATTAAGAGTAGAAATCTAAGAATGTAAACTGGGTCATTGCCTGTGAAGCTTAGAGCCCTCGTGGCTTTGGTGCCTTTAAGTGCTCTGGTTTGATAACTTCTGCACACCCTGCTCCTTTGCACAGCCTTCCCAGTCTGGTGAGAAGGAGCAAAATAGGATTTATATCGGCACCTCAGGTATTTTAGTGAAGTTTGGCACATAATAATCGATGGAGGCAGATTATTTCACAGCACTTGTGGTGTAGAAGGCAATCATTATGACTAAAAATAACCAAATCGGAATGATAGAAAAAGCAACTTGTGTTTTGTATTGCAGACTGTTGAAGCAAGGTATCTTTGTATCTTAACACCCTGAAGTTTTCCTTTTAGAAGAGATTTTCAAAAAGAGTAGTGTATATTAGAAGTATTATAATGCTGTTGCACTGGGAAGTTTTTATTTGTAAATAGGTGTACAATGCAATAGCCGAAGAATTAATGTTAGAATTGTCCAGAAAGCAACTTTCATGATTTGCTTTTATTCTTCTGTAGTCTAACCCTCAGAACATCTCAAAATTATCTCAATATAAAATATTTTTCTGTGATACTGTGTTACTGAACACAAAAGGAGGCTATGATATTTATGTCACTGCAAAAGATATACATAGAAAAAGTGAAGTCCAGGAGGAGTACGTAACATTCAGAAGCAACAGTTCACATGTGTTGGTATTTCAGAAATAAATTCTATTTAACTTAACATTATTTTAAAATAAATACCTGTAATTAAGTGTCTTTGTAATTCAAGTATCACGCTGCACTTTTTTTATCGTACATTTATAACTCCAAAGTTTAATAGCTATCAACATAACTTGGAGGTCAGTTTCCTGTGCTGTTTATAGGCTATAAAACATTTATGTTAAGAAGGCTTACAACAACAAAAAAAACCCCAGCAACCACATTCTTATTACACAGGAGAAACTTCCCTGCTACCATCTAAAACATAATTTTTCCATTCATTGTGAATTCTTTCGAATGCTATCGATGATATGTTGAGAACGTATTTTCTCGTATCAGATATCTCTTGCAAGCCACTTAAGGGACAATCAGAACTTACAGAACCTTGAGAGATGAGTCTGGTGAACATGTTTTCCACCTCCACCCTCACTCCCAGTTGTTGCAGTAGTAGTGTATACACTCAGATGCTGGTTGAAAAAAATTACAGTATACTCTTTGAATAGCAAGGGTTGATTCATTTCATTATCCATTAAGGTCATGTTCTAGTTTACTCCAAGCACACTCTCTTGCCACTGCTTCAGACACTAGAACATGATTAAGAGTGTCAGATCCTGTTAACGTTTACATCATAACTGGGAGCAGATATTAAAGTGAAGTGCAAATTAAAGGCTGCTAAAATGCCTGCCACTAACAATTATGGTGGGGCAGTATTAAATTTCTCATTTGTTTCCAAAGGTCAGGTTAATAAAGCTGCATGGCACATTATCATAAAGGGTGGACCCAACTGTCTGTTTTGATTATGCTTAAAAGTCTAGTGTTTCTAAGGAGACTTTGCAAAGAAAATGCATCCATTTTAACTAGCAGTTCAATATGGGTGGTTATTAGATCTTCCAAAGAGATCCACAGCAGAGGTTTCTGTCAATTGAATATTTTTCTGCCTTTTTTTTTTTTTTGTTTATTACATACATTCCTTTTAATTTTTAATCCTTACATTTTAAATGGCTCCCCAAGTACCTGACAAAGTAATTCCTTAGATGAACTGGCTGTAAACTAAACTGCATCAGATATAAAAAACACTCATCCATCTCTATTCAACATGACTTAATAAAACTTTGTAGTTTGTTTTTTTTTCCCCTCTTTCCCTTTTTCTTGCTTCAGTACTATTTTCAAAATGCTCATGAAAGAAATAGGGTTGTTTTCTCCCAGAATATGAACAGCAACACTTTCCTGTTCTTTTATCTATATGACAGAAATACGAAAAAATATTCATTATTCCATAGGGATCTTTAGAGGAACTGTTAATTGTATGATTATCTAGCACAGATATCTATCTATCTAATACCATACTAATAATCCAGTACTCTGATATATGGATAAGCAAAATCCCATGGGTGTTACACAAATGAACATAGTATTACAGCTATTTTCCCCATTTGATACTTAAAAGAGCTCTAGTATTTTATTTTTTTTGGAAAACAAACTCTAGTTTGTTGTCAGGTGGAGAACAATTATTTTCCCCAGAAAATTTACGTTGGAACTGACCCACATTAATGCATAACTTCCTCAGAAAATAATTTCAGCACAAAGGGACACTACTGCGCTTTAAATGAGGAAAATTCTATCTTCTGAAACTCTACTTTTTGGACTATGTAGATGTTGGCTAGCCATAGATATTCCACAGACTAGAACTATTTAAGTTAAAGATTTTAATTAATTTTAAGCAGTGGGTAGATAGTTTATAGCCTAGAATTTAATTCTCTAGAGTCAAATTAAAAACTGTGTTTACAATTCAGCTATTCAAATGATTAGTACAAAAAGATACAACATTTTCTTTATGCAGTTGCATATATCTTCAGTCAATAAATGCAACTTTCTACCCTTTCTTCCTAATAAGAAAAATTCTGTGCATTTTTAAGGGTTTGTTAACATGTAAAAATGAATTGGATGCTGTAACAAAGCAAACAAAAAAAATTATTTTTTTTTATTTCAATCTACACAAATTAACAGAAATCACAGCTTCGTGTGAAGAAAATGGAAATATCTGATTTGACAAGAAGGTTCCAGTAGAGTTACTAAGATACAGACCTGCATATATTGCTGAAGCAACTGGATGGTTTTCAGGGTTATATTGAAAATGAGATTAACTATGATGCTACAAATTTAAAGGAACTGGAATAACCTTTTTTTTTTTTTTTTTCTGTAATCAAGGTTATAATTTTGAAACAAAAAAGGAAAAAAAAAGTTGATCAACTGTATGATGACTTGAGTAACCAAGATGTCAGAAAGAAACAGATGTGTTCTTAGCATTTACAGGAAGGTATTCCTAGTAGAGAGAGAGAAATAATAAAAAGTATTATATGTGACAGTACTTAAACCTCATCTGACATACTGTATCTATGTCTGAATGTTCATGTTTCAGACTGAATTGAATTGAATTTAATCTTGAAGAGCTACAGAGAAGGACTGTTGCAGTGATCGGGCAGTATTTTATATGTGAAAAGAACTCAGCTTGTTTTGCCTGGCAGGATGGAAGTCTTGAAAGTGTTTTGGTAAAAATGCCTGAAAAGAGTATGTAACTGCTGAGATGAAAAGTTAGCTGGATTATAATTATTTCAAACAAGAGGTAGTTCTCCTTGCGTGCAGTATTTCTCTGGGTGTAGAGAATTCCTCTTTGCATGAATTAATATGATAGATCTAAAAATACCATGTGTGATTGCGTGCAAACGATAAAGTCAAAATGGAATGAAACCTATTTCAGGAGGAATTTCCCTGAGGCTGTGGAACTAGGGAGGAGATCTGGTTCTTTGTCAGTAGACAAATTTGAGTTCATGCAAAGTGATACATTAAGGAAAAAAACCACACACACACACAAAAAACCAACCAACAGCCTCCGGAAATTGCCTGCAACAAGACTTCCCTTATCTAGAAGATGAATCTTTGGTAATCTGTTTCCAGGGCAAGGTAATACGCTTCATTCGGGGTACGATAAAACCTCGGTTTCGTTGCCTTCTATTTCCTGTTTAAAGATAACTCTTTGTATAGCCATGGCCTGGATCATTTTATCTAAAGCCTTCTTTTTCCATATGCTTTCCCACCCATGTCCCATTTTCTGTAAGTTGTCTCCATTTTTCATACCACCCTTTCATATATTTGATGATTTGACATAGCAGAAAGTAATCCATGTTCTCAAGACAACTTTAAAGTGCAAAATCCATTGAATCTACAAGTGTAAGACATGCTCTTGAACTTCCAGAGCTTCTCTAAACCTCTCCAAAAAGACATCAAGTACATGAAGTCACTTCCAGCTGTTTCCATCGTCACAGGACGCATAGCTTTCAGTTTTAGAGTCCAAAAAGGAGCGGATTTTATGAGACAGCCTGCATGAAAACAGGTCAGGCGAACACCCAGTTTGGATCACGTCTTTACCTGCATGTTGTTTGGCCTTTGACCTGTGCTTCCAGCCCTTTGGAGGGCCTGATGAGTCTTCAAAAGTTATTTTATTAATTAATATTAATTAATATTAATTAATTCAAATATTTTCTGGTCATTAAGATATTATCTGCAGGCCTGATAGGATAAATTCCTACTGTTTCTTAAAGATATTTTGATGTAGAAGTTGTATGGGTAATTGTCAGAAAAGTTTGTCTTACAAAATTGTAAGAGTTGACAGTAAGATTTGGCAAATTTTGGTTTCTTCAGATACTGAAGGGATAGCCTTATGGTATCATGGCAATGGTAGCAACAAACTGTCATTCTCTGTGACCCTGCATAACTCCAAGTGGAGGAGGTGTTTATTTAGGCAACAGTTAATTGATCAGATAGCTGTTCATCAGCATTTCCAGACTGGGAAACCAATACAATAGGACAGATTTTTGTCCAAACATCGATCAGAATTTTCTTGCACGAGGACGGGTTAAATCCGTGGTTGATAAAGCCCTGGTTGATCCTTGGTTAAATAATCTAAGAGATTTGACACAAATGATTGCACACCTAAATAGCATTCTTTAGGCAGGTGTCTCTACCCAAAAGTAAAGGGTACAGTAGGATGCTTTCTCCTCTTCATGCTTCCTAGACTTTATAGAATGTATTGGCTACAAATTTTGTTTTTTTTCTAGCATTTGGCTCCCTTTCTAGGCTCAGTAAAGCCTAGGCTTAGATTGCTATGCTGGCAGAGTCTCAATACAAAATTTCTAGATAATAAGGTTCAAATTACTCTCTATTTAAATTATGCATAAAGAGCACAGATACAGTTGTGAATGCTGGCCCACTAGCAATGATCAGTCAAATCTCGATGTTTTTCTTCTCTTAAAAGACCACAAAAATCAATGATGACATTGCTTGACTAGAAGTCTAAGAAAAAGTTTTATTGTTGTTCAAAAATAAATAAATCCGAGAATGTTAAAGCAAGCATTTTTCTTTGCTTCATAAAACCCTGCGTAGAGACAATTAAATAAAGGCTCTAAGGAGGAAGAGAAGAAAGAATTTTAGAAATAGAAAGGCATACAAAAATGCCATTTGTATTATAAGTGCCACCAAGGTTCTAATTTGTACACATTGATTCTTACTCATAAAATGTAAAATCTGCGATTTCGTAGCTTTAAGAATAGTCGCCCACTAAAAATGCAATACAAATGGGGAAGAAGCCCCCGATAAAATAATAGTCTGTTATCATAGGTGTCATATAGCATCATAAAAATCTAAAAAAAAAAAAAGAGAGAATGTATTTATATTGCTTAAATGGAGTCTTTCTAGGATGATTCAACATTCTTCTATGTAAATACATATATATATGAGAATAAACTCATAGAAATATGTGTGTATATATATTCAGACATACACACAGATAAAATGTCAGGACAGAGCCATAAACTGACGGGAATTTAGTTTTTAGTTTTGATGTTTTTTTGCAAATTGAGCAGGGAATTATGTGTGTGAAGAGTGAATCTAGGCTCCCACTTGTTCTCAGTGAAGAGTGGCACAGTTACTAAGCTCGTCAAGGCGTCCATAAAAATGCAAATTAGCTTTAAACTGTTTCTTTTTGTAACTTGGTAAATACAATTTAATAGTAGATGTCGACACTAATTGAACAATTTAGACTTTTTTTCCCCCTTGTACATTATTGAAACATTTGTTATCTTTTACATCTGGAGATCAAAATCCCTATAAAACAAAGGGGGAGTTCACACAATTTCACATGATCTACACTACTTTACATGCTTATCTGATGAAATTATAGCCCTTGCACAGGTACTTGCTGTTTTCCACTTTAATTTAAAAACTTTTGTTCCACTATAGGAAAAAAAACATAAAACACAAGCTTAAGGCAGGCAGTGCAAGTATTTTCTGTACCTTGTATTACTACAAAGGCAGATGGAAAACTTGCTGAAACAAGTATGAATCTTTTTTTTTTTTTTCTGTAGAAAGCTTGGTGATGATGTTGAGTGCAGAAATTTGTCTATGTGGTAAAGAGTAAATTACATTTTGAGATGGATGCTGGTAATAATACAGGTAATTTTGCACGTGCCTGGTCGTTATTTAGACAGACTGTAAATTCGAAAGACACCTGGCTGGAAAAAGTGTTGAACAACCTGGTCTGACCTCATACCTGACCCTGCATTGAACAGGAGCATGAACTAGAGGTCTCTCAAGGTCCCTTTCAGTCTGAATTCCTTATGATCCCTGACTCTTTGTTCTGTGCATTTATAATTTTGCTTAAAAACCTGATTAGCTTGACAGAGACCAGAACCGAAAGTACAGTTTTTAGAAGTGACTGTTAGAAGTTTAAATATTTGCTTTTTGAAATAATTCATTGTAAAAGAAAAGCTACTGTTGAAATGCGGCTTTTTATTCTTTTGAGGGAAGTTGTCAAGTTTCCCATATGTTGTAGTAAATAAATTAATGTCATGACATGTCACAAAGATGAGCTCTGTCAACTAACAGGGTTTTTAGGTTTTATGTAACGTCTTTAATACAAGCTCTGAGTATGTGGAGATTTTGTGCTCCAGAAGACAGGGAATTACTTTGTTTCCCTTATTTTCTGATCCTTCTGTGCTTTGTCTTTATAGGAAAAGAATGTTACGTAAATCGAAAAATCCAAATGAACAAAAGTCCTCACTCTGTATTGGGTGCAAATGATTTCCCCTTGATGGACCTGCATAAAAGCATTGTCAGGCAAAATGAGTATGTTAGTGGTAGATAGAGTTAGAGTTCGCTATTGGACCCACACAGTAACTGAGAGCAGACAGGAGTATAATTGCCCAGAGACACAGCAATAAACCCATTTGTTTCTCAAAGGCCCCACTCACAGATATTTCAATGATGTAAGGACTGTTGTTTGTGTAAAATGTATATCCATCTGTGTTTTCTTCTTTCTGCTGAAGGAAAAGAATGTGGTACAGAATCCGTAGGAAGGACCAGAAGAGTTAAGATGTTTTTTGGTGCCAACTGCATCACATGAATTTCAGATTTCTGATGGCAGATGTTGTTGCTGTGATGAATTAAAAACAAATGTGCCAGTCTTTAATTAAAAAAAGGAAATAATTATTTGGAAAACATTTCAAACTGTTGCTTCAAGTTCATCTTGTAGCATCTTTATTTTCTACTTTTGGTCAGTAAAAAATGTGTTAGAGAATATCTACCCAGAATATAAATGAGAATCTAGGAAAAAACATTTCTTATGAACCTTTATTGGATTTTAAGTACATATTTTCAACACCCTTTTGAATGTATCGTGTGACCTACTGCAAGTGCAATAAATATACCAGGAAATCCTGAGCCTTTTCCAATTCATTTCTTTATTTCCACTCCAGTTTGAAGTGTTGAAGTGGGCAAGGTTTGGAAGTGTAATGTAGTTCAAGAGTAAAACACATCAGCTGAAGTATCCAATAGTATAGAAGTTTCTTGATTTAAGTTTGGGTTTTGGAGAGGTTTGGGAGGTTTTTTTGGGAAAGCATGCTGCCAAAACGTACCTATCTGCATGACTGTATATGCTCAGTCTGGATCAGTGCTTTTTAAACATTAACATTTTTCGTAGGCCCATATTCTGACATACTTGCCGGGCTTCCTGGTTGCTGAATGTGCAGGTGCATGACCTGCTGTGATCCTCCTTCCTTGCTTATTAAGAAAAAAGAATCTTTTTCGGTGCCCATTTACCTTTCTAAGCTGTCAGTTGCAAGTGCCATTTCGTCCTTTCCTTGCCTCTCCAGAGGAATGAGACGTGACGCCTGTTTACTTGATTTCCAGCTTTTCCGTACCATCTGAGCCTGCCCTTTTCCACGTGTCTACTTTATTATTCCAGTTGTGGCAAATGCTTAGAGGTTGGAGGAATCATAAATGCAAGCAATCGACACGCTAGCCATACAGAGCGCGTAGGTCAGTGCTGTTTCCCACACTGGGATTGCAGAGTCCCATCAGCCGCCTTAGCAATCTGATCTGGTTGCTATCAGAAAAGTCAATATTTGCATTTTGTTGAATATGCATGCCCACCAGTGTTTGGAAAAAGGGCTATTTGGTATCTGTGCTTGTATGATTATCTTGTTTGCATTCACAAGATACTATCAGCAAATCCTCTAATGATGCAAAGACAACGCCGTGTGGAGTTATTTCGTTATCAGGATTAATTCTTTGCTATTCTAAATTAAACAGGCTTAGAATTTGATGATCTTTAATTTTAATGAGGGCATTAGAAGGACACTGTGAAGGAAAATATAAAAAAGTGCTTTCATTTATAGCATGTTAAGTGGACACAGAGAAGCTATTTTAGTTCACGATATGTTTGCGTATCACTTTTTTAAGAACTCTTGAATGGTGCTGGCTACAAGAAACATTAGTTTACCTGCCAGCAGCGGTGCAAAAATAGATTGCTGATTTTTAAATGGTCTAAAAATGATGTCGTCAATGGAATTATAATGGCAACTAATTTGAATATGATGATTTTTTAACTGGTTTGCAATTATGTTTTGCAGGCCAGTGAGTCAAAAGGTGTTCTGTATGGGCAGAATCTGATATACCTGCTTGACTTCAGTGGGATTCTGCAGGTGGGCTGGATTTTGACTGAAGACAGAGACTTAAATCAAGGCACATCGTTCTGAAAGCTTTTATAACACAGAAAAAGTCCTTTTCAAAGATCTATGAAAGTATCCTAGCAATACATTTACAGAATTGCTCCTTTATGCTTTGGAAAATACCAGGTAGCGATCACCCATTTCAAAATTTGTAGCTCTTTTCAGGGTGATTCAATTCACAAAAATGCTCTTGCTTTCCAGATGCCAGTGATACAGACTATTATAAGAGATTATGAAGTCACTTGCCACTAGCGTGACTTTGGATGGAAAAGTTCTACATTCGTAGATCAAGCTGAGGTAGAAAAGATGGGCTGTCATTAGCACAAAAATAGGGGTCAAAATAATCCTGCTGTCTTCCGGCAATGGATGAAAACAATACATTTTAAAGTCTTCTTCTAAAATGAATACCTGTCTGTGAAATACAATTTAAACATCCAATTTAATCATACCTCTTGTCATCCAAGAGGGCATCTGTAGGTGGAGCTGGGCATCAGAGCAAGCAGGAAAGTATTTTAATATACTCTTACTATATTAAGAGAAACATATTAATATATTAAGAGACTTGGGCAGTTCTTCTGGCACCGTTCTCAAAATAAGAGAGAATATCTGGACACCAGTGCACTAATTTAGTTATTTGTGCTTTATTTTTTCCTGTATTGACTGTGTGAATCACAAAGAAAGCTAACAGACTTCGAAGTTTTTACTCAGTCCTAAATGTTTTGTAACTTGAGATGGTGATGCTACTCTGAGAAATATTAGGAGATTTTGCACTAAATAAATAGAGGGGAAAGCTTTTCTAGAAATTAGTGAACAGAAGATCATAGGGACTAAATATGTTGTTAAACTGCTACTGTTTATTTAGAGAATATCAGCCATGAAATACAACAGCAGAAGCAGTAAGGATAACATTAAATTTAAAACTACCTATAGGATGTACGTCCTCTCATTTGAAGGAGTGTTCACGTCACGTTAATATCTGGTTTTGTCAAAGTTACGGAGCATATATGTAATCCAGGCAGCTACTGAAAGTCACCTTTATTTGCAGTATCTGTATGCCCTTAGTTATTAGTGGTTCTTTTTTGTTTCCTCAAGAGCTCTGCAAGATGAGGTAGGCCTTCCAGAAGCAGGAATTGAAATCCATCTTACATCGAGCGCATTTGTTAGAGTCCCATGAAGCCGGTGGTAGGATGACTGAGAGGGAGGCTCCTGCCTCTTGAGTCTGTGAGTCTGCCCAGTCTTTCCACACAGATATACGATCAAGCGCTTAAAATCTTTGTTGTATTTATTTAAATGCCAGTGCTTATGTAGGGATTTCTGAAACTTAGTCGTGTCATGTGTAAAACAGAAACTTGAAAGCCAGTTTCAGAATGGAAAATCAGAAACATTTTAGATACGTAGATTTATTCCACTCAGCTTCTCCATATTGTTTTCTGCTACTAAATATTCCGTAGTTTCATCTTTTCTTCTTTTTTTTTTGTGTTTCTCTGTGGGTTTTCGGTTGGTTGGTTTTGCTTTGTTTCTCTGAGAGGAGAATGGGGTATGTCTTTCTCCTTTTTTGCTCACCTTTAATGTTTTGACATGTTGTTTTTTTTGAGTTAGAAAGAATGTCATCTTGAAGAATATCAAACTGACTTTTTGGCTGTTGGGCCGAAATGTTTGACTAGCCCTATACTAAATAAATAAGCAGCAAACGCTGAATAATGGAGGAGTCATTTTATTCTGCTAAATAATGAAATTCATATAATGAAAAAATAAACCATTCCATTTGATGTTATCTGAAAAATTGATAACTAGTTTGTGGTTTTTACATTATTCAGGTAAACAGAAAGTGTGCAATACATTTGGATTTGATCTGCTTCTTCCCTTCAGTGATATACAACTACAAGGTTTAGCAGAATATGTTTTATCTACATAGGGGATTTCCCCGAGGCAGGGAAACGCCAGGGGACCGCCAGCTCTCGTGGAAGATGCTGACAAGGCCTGCGCGTTGCCAGGGGAACGGCGACCACCCCCATGCCTATAAAAGAAGCCCCCAGGCAGCGCAACGACCAGAACGAGCAAACACGGGGTGTGGGGGTGTCAGCCGGGGCGTGGGACAGCAGTTTCTGCAGCACTTTGTGTGAGGGTGCACGAGAAGGGTGCTGAAGCCCTTCCAGCTTGACCAGGGCGTGATAAGAAACTGCTTCTGTAAAGAAAGAACAGGTCATTGTCGTAGGTGACTCCCTTCCCAAGGGAATAGAAAGCCCACTATGCAGGACAACAGCATCCTGGCTTGTGTTGGAAATAATGTGGCCAGTGGAACTAGGGAAGTGATTGGACCTCCGTACTGGTCAGGCCACACCTTGAATACTGTGTTCAGTTTTAGGCCTCTCACTACAAGGAAGACATCGAGGTGCTGGAGCACATCCAATGGAAGGCAGTGAAGCTGATAAACCATCTAGAGCACACATCTTACCAGGAGAAGCTGAGGGAATTGGTTTTGTTCAGCCTGGAGAAAAGGAGGCTCAGGGGAGACCTTATCCCTTCCTGCAACTACCCGAAAGGAGGTTGAAGTGAGGTGGGGGTTGGTCTATTCTCCCAAATAACAAGTGATAGGACAGGACAGAACGGCCTAAATTTGTGCCAGGGGAGGTTTAGATTGGACATTAGGAAAAATTTCTCCACAGGAAGTGCTGTAAAGCACTGTGAAGAGCAGGCTGCCCGGGGAAGCGGTTGTGGTACCATCCGCGGAGTATTTTAAAAGATATGTAGATGCCGTGCTGAGTGACATGGTTTAGTGGTGAACTTGGCCGTGTTAGGTTAATGGTTGGACTTGATGATCTTAAGAGTCTTTTCCAACCCAAATGATCCTATAATTTGACTTGTTTCTAAACCCAGAAATATTTCTGGTTTGAAATAGATATTAGAAGAATCAAAGTGTATTTTTTTGGCCCTCAATGGAGTGACAGTCTTTGATTGTAGTTTAAACCGGAGTCTGAATAGTTTCTGGGATTTCTTCAAAGGTAGGAATGTATTACCTAATGGCTTGGTAATAAAGCTGTATTTGCTGCTTGTATTTTAGTAAGAGAGCTGCTTTTAAAACCTATTTTAATAAGTTTAAAATATAACATTGCCTACTTTTCCAGTAATAATTAGTGTCTACAAAATTAACGTTACCTTAATTCCAGTTTGCACATATCACCAACAGCGAGCCGTGTGCCTGACGTGCAAATTTACACAGAAATGTCTTAAGGAGCTGGCAAAGGCAAAACTTTCTCTTTTATAGTAATTGTGTTTAAGATAATGTGTTTGCAGAGCGTGCTTTAGTTGCCATTTTCAAGACCGGCTGGAATTTCAACTGAGCTTTTGCAGTGTGTTATCATACTGAACAGATTTCATATAAAATACACCGTGCAGCGAAAATGTGTTATGTACTTCTGTTGTTCATATTTCATAGAATTTTTTTAGAACCTCAAAAGTAAGTTTATTGCCAAAATGGTTTAAAGTTTAATTCAAATGACACAGGAGATTTCTGGGTTAACCTACCAGCTATAAGCTGTAACACTTTGATCTATTTTGTCAAGTAGGTATTATTTTTTTTCCAACACAAAGCAATAATTTTACTAGACTAAAATACAAAGAAAAGTGAACATAATAGAAAATGGGTCTATTGCAGTGAAGGCCTTGTCTCAGAAGAAATGCAGAAACTTGTGGTTATATGCCAGGCATGTAAACTTCCCTTTTTTCTTTTTTCCCCTTTTCCTTTTTTCTTCCCCTTTTCCTTTTTTTTTTCCTCTTTTCCTTTTTTTTTCCCTTTCCCCCTTCCTTCTCTTTTCTTTAGTACCTTAAAGTTTTGAGCAGTGCTGTGAAAATTCTGTTAAAAATAATTGATTAAAATCCAGCAAATCCAAGTAACCATTTCTCTTTCAATGGCATAAAATAGAACTAGGAATTTTTTATTCTTTTTTTCTTTAAGGTTTAAAAACTGTTGGTTAACAATATAAATATTTGAAAATACACTGAAATTAAGGAAATAGTACATTGGAATTTTTTTTTACCATTGTCTTTTGTTTTTCCAAGCTTGTTTTTTGGACATATAAATTCCATATTCCCTTCATTTCACCATTGAGGGAGTGGGAAACTTTTGAACAGAAATTAGAATCCATACAAGTTACTTTTGGTATGCTAAATGACTGGTGAACTTAGACCTCTATTGAGGCTGCTGAAAAACAGTTGTGTACTGTCTAATGCTTTTAATACACTGCTACAAATCAAAATGTTTCTTTCTTTTTTTTTTTTTTTTTTTTTAATTTCACTACAAAAAATAACATGATTTTTTAATACAGGAGGCCAAGGTTACAGGCTTGCATTTCTTGGAGGACTTAAGCAAAAGGCTTGAATCCTGTACATGTGAAATGGGTTTACTGTGGGAGATACATTTAGATTCCTGTGCAAGCTTTGAGTAAAACCTCAGGTTTTCAGGCATCTACATAAGGTATTTGTATTCTTTGTGTGTAAACCATATGCAGAATAGGAAGGTATCTTCCTATGCTGTACTGTTTCAAAAGCAAAAAATTAGATCTAAATAGTGGAAAAGAAATGTCATTATTTTAATGATGTCTGATGGACTATTGTTCCAAAATTATTTTCCACAGATGTTTTGTAAGAAAAGTTAGATTTTTTTTCTGGAAAAAAAATTAATCTACCAATGGTGCCTAATGAAATTTTTGTCTGACACTCAATATTTGTAATCTCTATAACAGCACTGAGCAAATAATCTTTCTCAGAGATATTTTGTTGCCTTGTATATCATAACTTTTCAGTGGCTTCCCGAAAAAATGAAAACTCTCAAAAGCCATATTGTCTATCATCTGAGAATGTGTATTTTTACAAATTATGGTACATAAGAGTAGCAGAGTTTAATATACATTAGAAATTTATTAATACTTCTCATAAAAAAAGAACTTTAAATTACAGTAAGAGAAGATCAAGTCGTTGATTACAGTTATTTTTGAGTGTCTGGAAAAATATTCATGTATTTCAGTACAGTTGTTGTTTGAGTAAAAGACTTTTGGGGCAAGATGGACTTGGAATATTAGGAGAGACCAAAGATATCTGATAACATAGAACATCAGTGGGATAGAAAAAAGCCTATGAAAATTGTAAGGCATCCACAGATAAGTGAAGTCTGAATTTCAGTGCATATCAAAGATGGAGCTTGTTGGAGAAGGCTGACTTTATGGCTGTAATTAAAAATTAGATAAAGATATGTTTGTAGTGACCTGGTTATATAGTCTGGCAAGAAGCACATAAACTAGAGCCTATAAACATTATCTGTTGACAACTGTGAGACAGATGCCAACTCGACCTGAATGCAAAGCCAGTCCAACTCGTGTTAGAAAACATTGTTTTTAATGGGTGAAATTAGTTTGTTAACTAGTCTGGTGTTGATTAATGGAGCTGCTGCCAGCACAAAATTCAGGAAACAAGGATGAACCCTTAATGTCAGGTTTTGAGCAGCTTACTCAGAATGATTTGCCACCCCTGTCATTTAATTTTCTTTATTCCCCTCTCTGAACACTGGGCAGGAGTTACTGTCTGAAATGGAGATTATGCTCTTGGTTTATCATGTAGAGGTTAATATGCTCTTCTAGAATGTGAAAGATCTGAATTTGAGTCAAGTCCTACTGATTTTACTGTTGAAATTAGACCGTAATACAGCTCAGAAAGGTGGGCAAGACTGTACATGAATAAGAATTTGACCCTGCAGGTCAGCAGACATTTTGTTTGTTTTAATTCAACCTTAGGTGACTTATTTGTCAGTGAGGTCTGATCAGAAGTTATCCGAAAAGTAAGTGTTGAGTTCATCACGTGGCTGTAGATTTTGTGTGTTTTAGTGGCTGTCATCGTGTAATCTTGAAAAAAATCCATGAAAAGTTTTTTTAGGTAGCAGAACAACCACTATTTCTGACTATCATGAGCTTCCTTCCTTGGTAGCAGAATTTTGAACTGAAGAGCTAGCCCCAGTATGAGATTACATTTGTAATCCTTGCCTGCTTTAAAGGAGTCCAGACTTTTGTCTCAAAGGAAACCATTAAAATATTTGCAAACCGTTAATCTGTTCAGGGATTTTCTGTTGTTTATCTAGGGCAAGTCTACTGGCTAGTAATTCTCTTTATTATTTGGAGGAAACACTGTGAAAATATGCAGAAGGAAAAATAATATACAAGACAGAAACTAATCATAAAAAAATCAGACTGTCACAGAGAGTCTAAAGCTGATGTGGCCACATGTTTATAATTCAAAAGTGAAACAAATACTGAAAGCAATTAAAAAAAATAAAATCTAACTTTGATCTTGAAGAAGACATCTCTAGTTTTTTAAAATTGTCTTACTTAACTGGAAATGGTTAAAAATGTCTAAACACAACAGAAAATGCCCGTGCTGTTTTTAAACTTTTATATTAAAGTGCAAAATAGCTGTGAATGGAAAAAAAGGTGATATTATTGGCGACATTATTTGTAAGTTTGCTTAAGAATCACTAATTTTCACTTGAGAAAACTGTTGGAAATTTAGGAAGGTGGACAACAGACATTAAAAAGCTTAGGTAATCAAGTCTACCTGCTTAAGGTATTATGCTTTCACTGATTCAAGCGTGTAATCTACAGGAGAATTTGCAAAAGAAAACCTAGATTTATGTCAATATGCAGGAAGATGATTGTATTCATGTTAAGGTTGTCTAATATGACAAACAACCTTCAACTTGAAGAAATGAATCTCATATCTGTTCATTTTTCATTTCAGTAGCAGGAATCTACTTCAATATTTCTCTTGTTCTGGGGGATGGGGCTCTGCGATAGAGAAGAGAGGCAATTTGTACGTCTCCCCAAACCATCTAAGATTACAACTGGAATCCTACCTGAAAATTAACAGAACTCACACAGATCACAGTCTGGTTTCTGTTGTGAACTTCTCTATTCACAGTCAAATAACACTCTGTATCAGCTGTTCTTTCAGAGTTTAATGCTGTGTAAAAAATGCATTTCTGTACCAAAACCAAAGCAAAGAGACACAACTGGCAACACAGAACACACGTAGGGGAGGAAAGATAGAGAAGATGGAAAGGATTCTCCTAGCAACAGTCATGACATAGACACAAAGCGGTGCCGAGTACGTAATAATAACATTTTGAATGTTTGTGTTCCTTTTCGGGGGTTGTAGCACGTTGCTGCATCCCTAACAATTTATTGCTATGCTCTTGGCTTAATTCTGGTCATCAGTACACCTTTATTTCTACTGAGTTTAAAAAAAAACAAACCACAAAAAAAATAGGCAAGCAAAACCAGAACAAACCAGTTTGAATTAACTATGTGTCCAAGGGTTAGACAATGGTAGAAGTGCAACAAAAGTCACCAGATCTCAAGCCCAGTCTGTCATGCTTTAGACAACGTGGTTTCTGAAACATATCTATACCTGTAGGTGTCAGGATTTATTATTAGTATGGAAAACGGTCAGAAAAGTTGGAGATCTGAAAACAATGTTTCCCCTTTCTTTCCAAGTCTCATTTACTATTATTTATTGAGGCTAAAATGGGATTGGATATTATGCAAATAAGAACAGCTTTAATTTCACTAATTAATGTGTGTTTAGATGGCACTAATTCCCTTTTTTTTTTTTTCTGGAAGCTCATCACATGACCCATCACAATAGGAAATACATTTTCTGTGCCAGATTCTGTAGTTAATAGGGATTTTATGCTATATCTGCTATGCTGGCAGTCACTTTCCTGCCATCTCCCATCCATCTGTACTGTCCATAGAAAGCAAAATTCTTTTATAGGTCTATTTCTTGAGTATTGATGCTGTTTTTTTCTTTATAAAAGGTTTTTCTGTGTTGTTTTTTTTTTTCTGAGTGAGACATGGTGAAATGCAAGTAAACTGTCATGAAAAGAAAATACGCTTAAAACTAAATGAGATAAGGCCAAAGAAGCAAACGAATTACATTTTCACATTATCTCCTTACTGCAGAAGAATTTTAGGTTTATGCAAAAGTCCTCAAGCTGGATTTTGCCTAATACATACCAGGATTTCTTTAGGTGAGTCTCCAACATATAGTGTGAATTCAGTATTCCTAGTTAAGGCATTTTTAATCGGAAAGCGTGACCTAACACAGGAAATGTTCTACTTTCTGGAATCCACTGCGCCTTTGTAGTAGTAGTTCCAAGGTACTATGAGGCAAGAATGTGTGATTATTGGGAACAAAAAACCCCTAATATTCCTCAATAACACCACTGTTGTAGTGGTGGTGGTGGTGATGTACTCAAAGTATATGATGTACTCCTATGCAGCCCACGACTATAGGCGGCAGTCTGAAAAGTCTGGCTGCTCCCAAATTGTTTAGGCTGTACAACAAAGAACATGAAAAAAAAAGGCAGCTGAGGAAAGACAGAGGCACTTGTGGTTTTTTCACCTCTTGAAAACAGTATTTTACCTGTCACCTTCCTGTGTTCTCTCATTTACCCTGATAATGCTGGATTTGCTGTTGTGGTCTGTCGGGTGACAATTCCAAAGTGATTATAGAGCAGGGATACAGCCCTAAGCCTGGTTATAGTGGGATCACGGAGAAAAAGAAAGCTTCTAACCCTGAGGAGAAACTGTAAAGATTGGGAGGGTTTTATGTTGGTGTGCTGAGTTAATTGAAGATCAGATGGAGGAGATTTCAGTCTGATACATGACTTAGTAGAGCTTTCAGCGATAATCAGTTTTTCAGGGTTTGATTTCGCAACTGATACTTTAAAAAAAAAAAAAAATGTAATCTGCCTTAAATACTGAAGGGGAAATTTAGCCTATCTGCAATTTCAGGCTTCAAAAGTTTGACGTCAGTGTTTAGAACATGAACTGTTCATGTTCTTCTACTGCATTGCCCACAGGTTACTCCAAAGTCCTTGGGTCCCTTCCCGACAACCTCTTCAAAAGAATGGGATGTATTTTGTGCGTTTTAAAGCGCTCAGGAATCATATTAACATGCATTGATTTTTCAATAGCATCAGGTTTACAAAGTTTTACTTCTATTGCAGATAAGATCAAAGTTGTATGTCTTTTCTACTGAAGGAAAAAAAAAAAAGAGCAGAAAATGGTTATATATTTCTCCTTATTAACATATGACATGAACATTTCCACACAAGTCATCTATGATTCAAGTACAAGTTACAGAGAGAAATGAGTTTTAGAGAAGATTGCGTATGCTTTTATGATTGTTCCTTGGAAAATTTAAGAGTTTGTTTTTAATATGGAACGGAGGGCTGTTGCAAAGATGCTGCAGGTGATTAAACTTTAAGGGAAATGGACAAGCAAAGTTACGCCCTGGTGAATACAGCTAGCAATGAAAGGGACAAACAAATCCAGTGATAACGCTAAACTGAATGCATCTTGCACTCATAAGATGATGACTGCCCTTCGTGAGCGTGGTGAAACTCTTTACTAGCATTAGGAGTGTTTACCTAGAAGCCTGGCACAAGGAGTTTAACTGTNGCATTTCCACACAAGTCATCTATGATTCAAGTACAAGTTACAGAGAGAAATGAGTTTTAGAGAAGATTGCGTATGCTTTTATGATTGTTCCTTGGAAAATTTAAGAGTTTGTTTTTAATATGGAACGGAGGGCTGTTGCAAAGATGCTGCAGGTGATTAAACTTTAAGGGAAATGGACAAGCAAAGTTACGCCCTGGTGAATACAGCTAGCAATGAAAGGGACAAACAAATCCAGTGATAATGCTAAACTGAATGCATCTTGCATTCATAAGATGATGACTGCCCTTCGTGAGTATGGGGAAACTCTTTACTAGCATTAGGAGTGTTCACCTACAAGCCTAGCACAAGGAGTTTAACTGCTGGATCGATTTTAGGTAGCATTAAATATTTTTTTTTAAACACTTTCTCTCTTTAGTAAAGCTTCTAGTCGTTATTCTGCTTCAGATAGGTCGGGGTTTTGCCTTAATAATCAATCAGCTCTGTCCAAAAGTAAATTACCTGCTTCCTAGTCAGTACATAGTTAACTACTTATTAGCTACCTGAAGATTCCTTTTATTTTCCTTTTATAGTCTGACTTTAGAAAATGAAGCTTCTGGGGTAATTTTTTTTTTTTTTCCTGTCAGTCTCCTCATAATAACTTTTAAAGCCCTTTGATCAGAATTAGTCACCTTTGAAAGAGAAATCTCTGTCTCAGAAATACATTCTACCAGTTTTGTCCTAATCATCAATTTTACAAAAGGAACTACTTAATTAGCATCTTGCAGAGAGGAAAGGACGTATTTTTCCTGTGTGCTGCACAGGAGTAACAGCAGGCCAACCACCATGATCTTCGGGGTGGGTGAGGATTTTTTTGCTCTTTTTAAAAGTTTGACTTGGAATAACAGGAGTTATTCAGCAGATGTGATTCCTTAATGTTGGAGTAGTAGAAATGGGAAAAAAAAAAAAATGAAAAGGAAGAAATGCTAGGTTCTGGACTTAGGAGTAATGAGAAAAAAAATTCTGTTCTAAAATATTGCAAATGACAGCAGGGAAGAGAGCTGTGCATGTGTATTAGCGCAGAACGAGGAGTATTCATCATTTTCCTTTTCTGAAATGACACTAGCAAGAATACTCATGTCACTGCAAGAGGATGGAAGAGATGAGGGCACCAAAAAGATTCTAAGAGTCCTGTGCTGTGTTAGCTGTTGTTAGATTTTTATGTAGTTAAAGCTTAACTCTAGGTGTACTCTCTATAAAGAAGCTTTATACTACTGAGTACCATTAATGTGAAGAGTATTAATGGAAAGCAGGCTCTGAAGGATACAGGAATTGCTTTCCAGTACAGAAACTGACTGTGCTATTTCAGAGATATATGGAGAAAACTTTCTCAATATGGGGAAAATGAAAAATGTGCTCAAGCTTGGGCAAATTTTTTGACTGAAGTTTCTGGTTCTCTTTTGTTTCAGAAATAAATCAAAATTCCATGGTGAAAGTGAATTGAAACTTCTCAGAATTTATTGTAACTTGTTCAGAGCCCAAGGGCTTTTTCCTCTCAGTAAATCCTGTTGCCTTCAAGTATTTTAAATATGAGCTGTGTTAGTATCCTGTTCCCTCAGCAAAAGTCAATTTTTCCAAGTGAGTGTCTTCCCCTGGAGATTTTTTTTTTCCCAGCAAATTTATATTTTCTAATAAAAATGTATCTAACTGAAAGCCACTAACCAATTCTGGCAAGAACAGTGTTTCCCAGTCAGCTTCGTTCAGTATGATTGCCATACTCTCAGTATGCTTAGCATCAAAATGCTTACTAGTGCATTTTAAACTCTTCTGTGACCCTGAAGTATGTTGAAGAGTAAATAAAGCAACTGAGATGACTTTCAGTGTGTTTTATGATGTTATCACATGCTGGAAAACATATGATGCGAGCTGAAAATCTGTACTTAAAGTCCTCTCTAGCAGAAAACTGATTTTGTACTTACTTCTTCACCAAGATTCTTTAATCTTTGATATTTAGTTAATTTCCTTTTGGTTTTATAAAGTACTTAATAAAAGCATAAAAAATGATAATGAATTTTCCAGTGTTCTTTATCAGAATCCCTACAAAAAGGAAGAATTGATTTTTGAACACAGAGTTTTGTTTACTCCTTCATGTTCTCGAGTGTATCATATTTCTTCAGTACAAGTTCCATTTTTATTTTGTGAAATCACTCTCCAGATGTCATATAGGCTGGATTGATAAGAATCCTAACAACTGTAGTGCAGTAACATAATATTTCCCTGACAAATCTAATGAAATACTTAACTTTTAATATTAAAAGTTGTACTTGAGCCTTTTAAAGTAACATACTGAATTCTTCCTCACCTTTTGAGATGTTTTTCTCTTTAGATCTGATTCTTGTACTTTTTTTTTCATCTTAAGCAGGTTTTTTTTTGTTTTCTTTTTAGTAATTACTAATTACTAATACTAATTACTAATCTAAGATGTAAATTTTAGAGTAATTAAAGATGTAGACCTAGTCATAGGCCTAGCTACCATGTGTGATGGATCATGGCAAAGGAATCTAGGCCCACAACAATACCTAGTAGATAATTGGCAATGATTTTACTTTGATTTTTGTCTTTAAATGTAAGTAGCCTTTGGCATGTTACTCTCTTGAAGGCAACATAAAAGAGCATTATTTAGAGACTGGATTTCCCTGATGAATGTGCCAACTGAGAAAAGTTGGTGAAATGCGACGTTCATTCCCTTCAAGTTTAGAGGAGAATCTTTTCCCTTTTGTGAGGGGATCATTGTGTTCTGTATCTACCATCCTAAGGTCTTAGGAAAAAAAGCAGCTCGCTATTTAATGATCAATATTTTCTTCTTCATCTGTGTTAAATGTTGACATTGGTGTGATCTGGATGTTGTAATTTAACTTCTGATACCTCAGAAATATTCTACCTAAAAAAGAAACTGAATCACAGGTTGCAACCTGGCCATAGTAATGCAGTTTTACAATGGGGTTTTGTAAAGCCATAAGCATCCTACTTTGTATATACATCACTTTTTAATTTGCAGAGCTGTGCTAGAGTCTATTTTTTTCTCATCTGTGTGATTCTTATCGATATGATGTCTACAAACTATGCATTTCTTGCATAGTGACAATGCAAAATCTATTCCAAAAGACATCTGACCGTGCATTGTTTGTAAGAGTGCAAGTCAGACAGATTGGCCTAGGTGGACCAAAATAGAAGGCTGACATTCTGTCGCAACTTCCAGCATCACATAATGATGGGTTTCAGTATCGTATTATCAGAAATGCAAGAAGAAATAAATACAGAAGAACAAAGCTGCCTGCCAAAGCTCGTCACGTTAAACAATTTTGATTGACTAAGCAAAAAGGTGTAGGTGTTTATGAACTGCCAATCTCAGAAAGAGGGAAGCTTCCTTTCCCTCTCATTGAAACAAAGGAGAAGCTTTTTGGAGGCAAGGAACAGGAAATGCTTGACTGGAAAACCTTTTTTACCCCAAAAGAGCCACTAGCTTATTTTTTCAACTATAACGATGACTGAGAGTCACGGTAATAAATCAGTTTTTTCTTGACAAATGGAAAGGAAATAGTATTTTTTTTACTCTGCTACACTTCCATTTTACTTTCCAGAAGGGATAGCAGTATTAGGAATAGCAATCAAAGAGTTCCAGGATAACACCTCTCTCTCTCTAAAACACAGGGAACAATGCAAGTGTCCTTTGATCCTCATGTTTACGTACAAGCTATATGAATTACGTTATAGAATCCTTGACCTCACATTTTACTTTCCTGTTTTCCCTTCTTCAGAATTACGTGCGTTGCTGTATTTTTTTGTACTCAGAATATAGCAGTGAATGTCAATTATTTCAGAAATTCAGTTGTGTAATATCTTGGAACTCGCGGTTGATAAAATAGATATGTATACTGATATAGGGATATAGAGTTATTTGCCTGGTGATTTATGTATTTGACTTATTTATTAAAATACATATTTCAGTTTAGCCTCAGATTTTGTTGATGCCCATTTTTGAGACTGTGTCAGCACTAGAATTAAAATAAGTCTACTTTATAATGCTATTTGAGCTGATTTTATGAGATGTTATGTAAGATGAATTATGCATTTTTAACGCATCCTTGCAATGCTGTTTTTTTGAGAGTAGATTTCACTTCAGAGTAGATTTAATTTCATTTAATTTCATAGTTTTATTTAACACTTGAATCACCCTGGCCTTTGAGTTGTGGGTATTCTACTGTTTTCTACTTCAACTTAGGGTTTATAGACTCATTTTCCTCCCATTTTGTCACATACCTGTAACATTTCGCTGTTCTCCTTTGTTTTTGCATCGACAGTTCTTCAGAAAGGCTACATTTTCAATGAGGTTGTTTCAGAATGGTTCAACAGCAATAACAGACAAATAAACACTGAGTTTCTTTAGATAACTTCTGATTTTCTAATGTTCCTCTTGTTCTAAGGGGAATGCAGAGCAAGATAGTCTTTCCTCACACTAGTCCTTGTCACTAGCTGGGTTGTTTTTTTAAGACTGCCACACTTGAGAGAATTCATCTTGCTCACAAAATTTCATAATCTCAAGAACCAATTTCTACTGCCATCTCCAACTCTCTAGTGATTATTTTTTTCTACCTGGAGTAGAAACTCACGCCCAGAATTTACACCTGACTGAATTAATGCAAAATTGGATTCTCTTCGAAGATATTAGGAAAGTTAGGACAGGTGAGAAACATAACCATGCAAAATAGGTTCTTGTGGAGAACAATAAAGCAACACACACATCGTTGCATTACTTTACATTGTGAAATTGAATTTTTTTATTTTCTTTTTATATTGAAGAGGATAAAGCCTGTAGTTCAATACAAGGCTTCTGTATTTTGTGTTGCTTTGCAGAACAGTTGCCTTATTTAGTTCCCTCATTGTCTTAGAGTAATCTGAAGCTGAATTATTTTCTGCATGATTACTGAATGCTTAATTCAAGTTCACCCAGAACCTCTGAATATCAGAAACCAACGTGGAGAGTTCAGTAGAACTCTGACAGATTAAATATTTCAAATTACAGTGGGTTAGAATATGTATGATTGTAATTTTTGTCTTAATTTTTGTCTTAATTTTTTTTCCCTTTTATTGGAGAAGTTATTAGCAATGGAATGGTACGCCTTATGAATAGGAGGATATTCTTACGACTGGAAAACATTTCCAATAACTTGGTATTGAAAGCAAGTCATGGTGGACATGTAGATTATTAATACATTGAAGATTATAACACAGACATGCTTTTGTGTTGTTTTTTTTTCTAAATGGATTGACTGAACCAAATAAACAAAAGGAATCAGACGTCTTACTATTTCTTTAGCCGTGTTTTATGTGTTTCCTTAGATGTGAACTAAAATCACGTGCTTAAGATGTTTCACACTATTTCTTTTCCTATCTTTGTATCTTCCATCAAACTCAGGTTCAGTCATGACAAATTGATTTTCAAAGCATTACATGGACTAGTTTTTTCAAGCCAGTGGCTATCCTTCAAGAAGTCTGAACTTTAGTGAAGGTTCTTCCTCCCTCTCACAAATTGAAATAAAGAAAATAAACAAACTTGCAGTAGCCAGGATGATCTTGAAGCTGAATTCAGAAGTGAGAAATAGAGAGAATGGTGAGAGTATGGCCTTTCCTGTTGATCATTGGAATCTAGAGACTGAATGTAAAATTGGGAAAAAAAGTAATACTTGGTTTATCTGCTTTTTCTTTAAAAAGGAGTGTATTAGATGTTATGAATTTGCACAATATTTTACTATCCAAACCACTAAATGCTATCTGAGAGACTGTCAAGATAGAATTTTTTTTCTTATGACTAAAATACAGTATTAAAAAATAAGGATCTGTTACTTGTTTATGTATTTACATATCTGTTCAGTGTGAACTTAGCTCATTCTCAGTACCATGTTTAAAAATCTCCTGTTCACTAAAGCACACAGCTCGCTTTCTCTACTTTCGTCTCAATGTAGATCCAATAATCTAGGAAGGATCACTTATGAGCTATCTGTTAATGTCTGTGCTGTAAACTGGTATTTCTCTGGTTTCAGGAAACAGAAATTGGTAGAGGCACAAAAAACACATAGCATGACTTTTCAGTTTTACAGTCCTGAAGTTAAGCAAGTGCTAAACTAAGATAATAAATAGTCCATTTATAAGAAAAACCAACCAAACAGAACTCAGACCTTGAAAGTCTGGCCGGTTTAGTCACTGGCACTTGGTATGCTTTCTGTGTTAGCTGCAGGAATCAGGTGGTACCAACACAGTTTCTGATGGTGCACTTTGCTTAAGTATTTTGAATATCCTGATTTCTTCTTTGAATGCTCTGCCTGACACTACATACACAATTATTTCCTTCTAGTTGCGATTGTTCTGATCTAACCCTTCCCTGGTGCAACTTGAGGCCACTCCCTCTTGTTCTCTCACTTGTCATTTGGAAGAACAGACCCATTCCCACCTCGGTACAACCTCCTTTCAAGTAGTCACAGAGAGTGATAAGGTCCCCTCTCAGCCTCCTTTTCTCCAGACTAAACAATCCCAGCTCCCTCAGCCGCTCCTCAGAAGACATTTCCTCCAGACCTCTCCCCAGCTTCGTTGCCCTTTTCTGAACTCGCTCCAGCATCTCGATGTCTTTTTTTATCCTGCGGTGCTCAAAACTGAGCACAGTACTCAAGCTCATACAGGAGTTATGGTAACAGGTTATGGAGAGTGTGTCTATCTCTGGAAAAAAAAGTTTAACTTGATGGTATTGCAGAATCCACAGAATTCTGATGATTTTTTTTTTCTTGGTGAGTTAATCTGTGGTGCTCCTGTGGTGTTCCTGTCAGTGGGATATTACAATCAAAACCATTGTCCACTCAAAAAAGTTTCTTCTAGAGGGAAACATGGGATGGAAAGGCATAGAATTCTTGTGAGGGTGAGGAAGAGGGAGGAAGAAATAAGTAGAGTTAAATACTTGCATGTTATTGTAGCATACATTTTACACATACATTATCCATCATTTTGCTGTCTTCTAGAAATAACAGAATTCTGTGACATTCCTTTACAAATACACGTGTGGCAATATCAGTAAATTGCCATTTAGCTTTGGTTGGACATTAAAAAATGATGCAGATTTAATTCTGTACGAAATAATGGATAGGTTTAAAGACACAACTAACAGCAAGTTTAAGTTAACCAGCATGACTGGAAGTGCGCTGACATCCAAATTCTTCAGAAATATCTATGGCCATTTAGGGATTTAACTGCTTTAAAAGATGTGCATACCTATTCCTATTCCTGTTTGCTCTCTCCTGTTTTTTTCATAGACTATAGTAGTCTGCTGCTTCATCTGCACACAGGAGGAAATTAAGACAGTAAACTGCCATGACTCGAATGTGTGCAAGCATTATAGGAACGTTATCTTACAGTGCAGTGATAAAAAGAAAAAAAAAATACAGTTATAATGCAGTTATGCTTGTATGTAAGGATAAATGTATAGTCGAAAGATATAATTGGTTTATGGAAAACTAAACAAGCTCTCTGTGTCATTCCAGTAACCAAACTAATCAGTCAAGTCACAGAGATCTCAGTGAGATTTCTTTGCTAGTTTTCAAACTGTTGTAAATTGAAAGATCAGCTGGTGGCCCTTAAGCACTGAGACAAAAAATATTCTGTGTTATAGTTTCAGTCATTTACCTAAACTGTTTGTGACAAAAGAATTGTAAAATATTAGTTATAAAGGCATTGCAATTTAAAAAGGATTTGTGATGAAATGTTTATTTCTGTTGCAATTAATAACTGAACAGTTGCCATGCAGAAGCAGGGTTTGTTGACCTTCAGTGACTTCCAATTCACTATAATACCAAAAAAAGTGGTAGCCCAAAATACTTCTTCCCACAACAGTGTTTATTTCTGTAGCTAAAAAACCCCAAAATTATATCTGTGTTTCATTTCATAAATTACTTGAAATCACTTAAAGTATAACAAACTATTTCGCTTTATTAATGTGTCTAAAAATTAGCCTTCCTTTTGGAAGTTGCGTGTACAACAAATTTGGAACAGGATTTTCTTCTCGTTCATTTGAAAAGTTTCTGCGCTTTCGTAGCTAAAACGCTGAAGGGGTTGACAGTGGTAGCTGTGCTGGCGAGAGTTTGCAGTTTAACTTTCTGCCATTTTCTGGTGGAAAGAAATGCAACAGCTGAAGCAGAGGAGTGGCAGTTATGAATCCTGACAGGTTGTTCTTGTGGACAATACTTTCTTCAGTAGTTGTTTAAAATGATCTTTATGGTTTTGTACAATTAGTTCTGTAGCTTGTCTTTCTGAAATGCTTAACAATCATTTATTGCTGTAGCCCTAGATTAATTCACGTGTAGCAATGCTGCTGGGTTTTATCAATCTCTGATATTACCCAAGAAAAAAAAAAAAAAAATCGTATTTTTGCTGTGATTATAATAAAAGCAATTTGTCACTAGACGGAAGTTATATTGGCTAATATGAAAAGCATGACAGTTGGAATATCTGACTGCATTTTTTCTTTCTGTTGAAACCTAAATTCTCATTCATAGATATATGTGTTTTCTTATAAGATTGATTTTCCATGATGTAGGAGATAGGACTGTTTGTGTTTTTACTTTAGTTTTGCTTTTACATAGTAATTAGAAGAACCAAAAGAAGAAAAATAATCAATTCTATAGTGAACTATTTCTACAAAGAGTACCAGAACTATAAAATTGAAAATCTCTTGTTATGGTTTAGCAGCAAATCTCTTCTTTAATCTATTTTTTTATTTTTTAGGAGTTACATTTCACAGAAAATGTCTTCAGTTTAAGCACAGAAGTAGAAAAACTTTTCAGTAGTCACGTTGCTTGACTGAGTCATCTCGCTAGTGCATTATATTCTGTGAAAGAAATTACTTCTCTGTTTCTTTGAATGGACATCTCTAGTTTAGCAGGTAATTTTTAACAGGTTGTCCTGGCTTCAGTTCAGGGTAATTATCACAAGCAGTTGCTGGCCTAAGCAGCTGGGAGGGGCCACAGCTAGGAAAAACTCAACCAACCAATGGGATAGTTGCTACCATAGGGAATCATGCCCCTCTATAAGGGGAGGGGACGGCCTGGGCTGGGTGTGCCTGTTTTCCACTCGCTTCAGTGTGGCTGGAGCAGGGAAAGTGGTGTCTTGGACACAGGTAGAGCCTACCGCTTGCTTTTTATATCATTGTATTAGTGCTATCATTAGTACTGTTGTTTTATTTTTCTCTTTGTGGTGTTTTAGTCAGCTGTCCTTATCTCAACCCATGGGGTCACACCTTTTTTTTTTCTACCTCCTGATTCTCCTTCCTATTCAAGAGAAGGGGGTGTGAAGGAGGAGGGAAGCAGTGAGTGAGTGGCTGTGTGGTGTTTAGCTGCTTTCAGAGGCTAAGCCGCAACACGTGTATAAGGACTTATAAATACATACAGAAATAATATTAAATAGACTGTTTCTGTGTGCTATTGCTTTTATACATTTTTGAAAAAGGAGTATTCTAAAATATCACAGTGAAGATTTTTTTTATACTTCACTTTTCCATGTACTTTTTTTTTCTTTTCATGGAGCAATATTCTCTCCTGACAGAGACTTGGAAAAGCATTTTGCATTTTAATCTTAGTACAGTTAAGTTTTTAGGGTGGTTTTGGATAATTATAGATATTTTGGATTAACTCCTTCAGAAAAAGTAGCACAACTTGGCTGAACATATAGAGCAGCTAGGATCAATCCTGCTCTGAAAAAAAACCCCAGGTGTATACATGGCGTGTTTTATTATGCATCGATATATAGTTAAAAGGGCAGCAGAAAGTAGTGGAAGTTCAAGCCTATTTAAGATGATGATTTTTCCTCTAATGAGGTCCAGAGGCAAATCATATTGCTTCACCAGGTAGATGTCTAGTCTTTGTGAAGACTAGACTATTATTTTTAGACTCTTTTCTACTGTCTCTAAAATGCTGGTTTAATATACTGCATACCTTTTGGAATGACATTTACATTTTGTAGTGTTTGTTGGTGGGTTTGGTTTGGTTTTGTTGTATGTTTTGTTTGGTTTTTTTATTTGTTTTGTTTCAGTGTTGTATTGTTTAGGGTTTTTTTCAGAAATCCTCACCTGTGTCACTGGTGTAAAAGTTTGTTAGTTAAGGGTATTTGAGAGCTATAGTGCTGTGTGCTGTACAAGTATGCAGTATTTTGCTGGTTTTCTTTCTGAAGGGATTGTGAAGATCATGGTTCACGTTACTAACCCTTACAGTATTTAAATTTCATTTGTTTATATTCCACACAAGGAAAGGACATGGAAAATATTAGCCTCTTTCTACTTTTCTCAAAGAAATTGAATGAGAAATGCAGTATATAAACATTATTAACATATTCTTCTGAATATACTTTTCCTTAAAAAAAATTCCACTGATTGACTTCATCTCCCACCTGCCTTGCCTTGATGGATTTATTAACACCTACAAAGCTCTCACACTGTGTTCCTCTGCTAGGTCTGTCTGGGATGAAGTTAATTTTCTTCCCAGCAGCCCACGTAATGCAGTGTGACAGACTGGTGACCAAGACAGCATTGGATTTTAGCTCTTGCTGAACAGTTCTTGCATGATGTCACGGCCTTTTCTTTTTCCCACTCTGCCCACCTCAAAGCAAGAAGTTGGAAAGGAACACGCTCAGGACAGCTGACTTGAATTGACCAAAGGGAGATCTTACACTGTGGGATTCTGCTCAGCAATAACAGCTGTGGGAAAGGAGGAGGAAGAGGCGTGAAACCAATGATTAAGGTGTGGCCCTGTTTTATGGGCTGGTTTCCAGGAGGTCACTGGGCATCTGCCTGCCGGGGGAAATCTAGTGAATTAATTTCCTATTGAATGCCTTCGCCATTCCCAGGGGGAGTGAGCAAGTGACTGGTAAGGGCGCTTACCTGCTGTGCAGGGTCAACCCACTGTAGTTCCTTAGGAGCAACAGAAAAAAAAAAAATGATCAAAGTTAAATTTATTAGGAGCAAATGTTTCTCATCAGTAAAACTGAAAATGCTTGACATTTCTTGTTAAGCTTTCCTTGAACAGTAATGATGCTGCACTTTAACCATATGGTTTAAATGCTGCTCAATGTCTATGTTACTTTTTCTTGTAGAGGTCCCCGGGGAAGGCAGCAGAAAGCAATCACAGCTCTTTTCTGCAGGGAGGCCTTTAAAGGCGAAAACCCCAACTACAGAGCGTTGTTTCACTGTCTAACGCAGGACTTGTATAATATTTGGGTTATGGTCTGCTAGTTTCTACCGTGGGTAATTGAATGACCTTTTTAGTGCCAGCTACTTGATCAGGGGATAAGTTAAATTTTCTGTTTATAATGTTGTTTCATATTGAAGCATATTTAATCGCAAGGAAAGCCGCCTATGCCTATAGAGGAAATAGTCCTTTACGATCCTATTAACTCAAAATCCATAAATCTGTTCTTCATGTGAAAAGTTACTAGAGAGGAGCAGCAGTTATTATTGTGTTATACAGTAGTTACTACCTTAGTTCTTGAGACTCAATCCTAACAGCCTTTTTATTTTTTTAACCAAAAAGTTAAAGGGGAATTTCAGTCAATAATTCAACAGATTTAATAATAAATAATAATTTATTATTTAATTTCATAATTTATAGATATAGATAATAGATTTAATAAATTTAATAATTTGCTTATTGTGATCATTGTTGCTAAACCAAATCAGTTGGGTTTTTAAATAACAAGTGAGCAACACTGAGGTTGTTTTGTCAAGCTGAGAACTAAGCTAGCCCTTTGTCACCTTGAGCAAGCTGTATTCCAAATAAGCATTAAAATGTGTGAAAGGTTGTTCAAACTATGACCTTTTCAAAAGCGCCGTTGCTGTGATGCGCGTTTCCTACTCTCGGTGACACTGGGTAACGCGTTTGGCAGAATTAGGGGGCTGCCTGCTGCGCCGCAATTGGAAAGCAATCGGCCATTTGAATAAAGGGCCCTGCATCTGTGACGAGGCAGATGTGTCATCTCCCACTTTGTTTTAGAGCATACGCTGTTGGCCGCTGGTCTGATGTCGAAAGAACAATAACCAGTTTTCAAAAGACAAAGATAATATGCAAGAAAGGAAAACGCAGTACGTGGTAGGTGCAGCTAAGGATTTAATTGGAAGTGAGGAGTTGCTGGCTTGAAACTCTATGAAGGACATCAGTCTACATTTACGTGTAGACCCGGCAGTGCTCCTTTTCAGAATCTGTTCAGTTGTTTCAGACCTGTGTATGTTTTCCATTCCCCTTTAGATGCTTTCTGTTCCCCTCTATAAGGCAAGGAGCATTGTCATGAGCCCACAAGTATTTTACTAATTTAACGATCGCTAGTCAAATGTAAGGAAGACCATCAACAAAGGGGATTTTTTACAAGGCTTAGTATAGTACCATAAGAGCACCTCCTAGCAGTGAAAGAGACTTTGCCAGCACTTTCTTGGTTCGTCTGAGCATGGGAATAGTGCTAGCAAGGGTGGTATTTTCACCTGGGGGAACCTGCAGACTCCTGGGCTATGTATGAGGTTTCCAGAAGACCTTGCTGTCTGGGCCCTGGGCGCAGGGGCATCGGGAGGCACTTGGGCACCAGGAGAGGAAAAAGCCTAAAAAGTCAGCTAATAGGAAGGGGGAAGGCTCTGGAAGGTGAGAAAAGTTTCTGCCTAATAAGCATAAGATGTTTTTATATAGCGCTGGTTGCGGTTGTGCGTCCTTTCCACACTCTCTTTATTCCCTGTCTTCAATTTGATTCAAGCAAAGGGAGGATGATTTAGTTTTTCTCTTTTCTGAGGACACTAAATTCTGTGAAGCTTGCTGAAGATAGCTGTGGAGCACTTGGAAGAGAGAGAGATTCACGTGTGTAAAGCTGCTGAACTGATTTTGACCAACAGACAGGCTCTGTGTGGAGGTTTCAGGATTTCAGGTTAATAGCTGGGCGTGCAACACTTAAATCTGGGCACGACAGAGCTTTTCTTCTCCTTTTACTCGCTGTAGTCTTGTGTATTTAGAATAATATGCAAACCCTCTACATTCTTTAGAAGCGTGGCCTTTTTTTCCTGTTTTGTTCCTAATTTATCTTTACCAAGAATAAGACAGACACTTGATATGAATAAAAAAGGACCAGCATTCTGAGTGTATTGAACCTGACTTTTAAAGATTACAAGTTCCTGGTACGTGACCAGGAACTGTTTGACAGAGCTGTTGAGAGGAGCTCTTTCTGGTGTGGAAATGGGAATGGCTCGTTCTTGTTCTGTCTTCTTCAAAGCAAGGTTGCGCTTCTGCTCGCAAAAACCTCCTGGAAGGAAGAACAATATTCTAACAAAAGTTTATTTCTGCTCCTGATTTCNAATAAGACAGACACTTGATATGAATAAAAAGGACCAGCATTCTGAGTATTTCTGCTCCTGGCTTCTTCAGTTTTTAAGAGATGTTGCTGGAGAACTACAATTCAACATTACAAATTTCCCATAAGTTACACTTTTAAATTATTAGAAAATAGTGATTTAAGTAAACTGCATTGTTTTCTCTGCAATGATTATCTTGAACTCTGTATTTTATCTTACTTTATGCTTGAAAACTGTCCCTGACATTTTACCCACTGATTGTTTATTTATCTTAATTTTTTT
Source organism: Baryphthengus martii (assembly GCA_013396935.1). NCBI lineage: Eukaryota > Metazoa > Chordata > Aves > Coraciiformes > Momotidae > Baryphthengus > Baryphthengus martii. The sequence continues at coordinate 56,409 of VWZK01006474.1, read as the reverse complement.
TGGTAACAGAATATGTGCAGGCATTTTGTTGTGATTAGAGTGATGTAGCATCTTCTTGTGCCTATGTATGAGTCATCTTTTGCAATTCCTTCAGCTTCTGTCCCGTTACCTTAGTGTTACAATTAAGATTATACCGTAATAGTACAAGGCAGAAGAGTCCCTCAGATTTGTTCATCTTTAATTCCATGTGCTGTTGGACTCCTCCTCAGGAAAATTCAGCCTTTTGTCAATGGGGATTCTGTTCCAGGTGGCATTTTTCTATTTTGTTCATAATCATTGTATTCAAACGCAATGACTGTGTTTGAATTGCTACTATACTGATTTTCCTTGTGGTGAACGACCATAATTTTGAGGTTTTTGTCTTCCATGAGATTTTTTTTTTTACTTCATACCTGTGATGTGACAAATATTAATCCTTTCTCCTCTACCAAATTTAATTACACAATCAAGTGGCTTTTTGTTTCTCTTAAGAAGAATGAGCTTTGCACTTGTCTATTATACCTTGAGGTTTTTATTCTCGACTTTGTTATTCCACAGTCAGGAAAAATGCTTCTGTTTCATTTGTCTTGGCTATCATTTCTTGCCATGGTTCCTTCTTCCTCTGTGTCCTTCTGCCTCTACTACTGCATGTAAACAAAGAACTTCAGAATATATTGGAGAGTTAATTGATTTTTTTTTTTTTTCTCCTGTGGTTAAACTTAAGCTTCTAGACAAATTGAGGAGGGGGTACAAAAGTAAAGAGATGAGAAAGTACTTTCAAGTGGAAAGACAAGAGAGACCTTGCAGTTTAATCTTACTTTGAACAGAATGTGAGATGGGATTTTATTTTTTTTAAGATTGAATTCTTTACAAGTTAAGGTTTCAATGGTGATTTTTGGAGCATTGTGGGTATATTTCCTTCTACTTTTATGAGCTTCATGTTGTCATTAGTAGTATGAAAGTCTATTTAAATCGAAGATGCCCTGAAATCATTAAGGCTGAATCAATCACAGAAAAAGAGAAGTAAATAAAAAATGGAGATTAATTTATATGTTGTCACTTTTTAGAGAATTTATAAGAAATACTTATATGTCCGTGTATAATTCCCAAAAGACACACATAAAAATTACTTTGCAGATCCATGAACATGACCACAAGTGAGATTTCCCTACATAGCATCACCCTGCGGCAGGTGACCTTGTTGCAGAGGTCCTGTCTCTCCAGAAAAAAATGTATGAAATAAAAATTCCTAGTATTATGTCCAAAAGCTTTAGTGAGCTGGTTGGAATTTAGAATGCAGATAACTTAGTGATGTGTTGTTAAAAATATATTCTCTGTTATAACATAATAAAATATAACATAAAATAATAATAGCTCGTACAACAAACAAATATCCAAAGATATTAGAGTTCAAAATCAAGGCATGTGCTATGGTAAGGCACTCTAACACTGTACTTAGAGAATACATTGGTAAGGAAAGTTCAAAATCTTCTATCTCTGTAGTTTATTAAGATACATGTTGTTAGTTATATGGGGGAACTTTATTACCATAAGTGTTATATTCACAAATTATGACTAATTTTTATTTACTCTCAAACCATCCACTCTCTTCTTTAAATTTCATCCTCTGCCCAAAATATTCCTAACGAAAATAAAACATAAATTACTGAAGAAGTTCATATACCGAGAGTGCTGGATGAGTAATGCAGATTTAGTGTCATTCAGTCAGTGTAATTACAAGCTGTTCTTGCTACTGATACCAAAATTTGTTGAAGAACTGCTGTTAAATTACTACAGCTTTTAAAAAAACCAACAGTCTAGAGCTTTAATATTTATAAGCAGTTACTCACAGTTCATGCTGAGGTCATGCTCAGTGTTAGTGCCCTATCAGTGTTAATGGTAGGTGGTGATCAATCTTTTTTTTTCTTTTTTTTTTTTCTTTTTCCTTCCTTCCCACTGCTTTCCCTGAGATATTTCATGTGAAACTTGAGGCTACATTGAGCATTTGCCAACATTAGGATTAGTCTTGGTTTGTCCTCTCATAGATAGTATGTTGAACAAATATACAGCTGTAGAGTTGGAATTGTTATTTACAGAATCACTTAAAATAAAAGAAGGGAGGAGGGGGAACAGGAGAGCTGACCCCAGAAATCAGCATCAGTTATTTCTACACAAGATAAAAGCTCCCTTCTTTTTGTTCGTTCTTTCTTTTTGTGTCTGTTTCAGGTTTTGCCGATTCTCTTGAAACTTAAACTTAAGTGACTGCTTTGGCTGGTTTAGTCATAATTCATTTTTAATGATATTTCTTAAAGTGTGTGCATTTTTTTAACCTAAGGCTATGATAATTTAAATATTTCCCGACTTACTTTCATGTTGAACAAAAGACAGTTTGTTTACCATAATACTCTAGACCCTCTCAGAATTACATTTTTTTTAGCTGAAAATCCAGAATACGTAGCTTTCATAGTACACAATAAATCTACTATTTTGACTTAGCTGATGATCAAATCCATGCTATTATATAATCTTTTTTTTTCTGTTGATAATCTTAAAATTCCTGGATATCTGTGTCACTAGCTTATTTAAAAAAAGTACGTCTAAATCCATTTATTTTTATCTCACAGTAGCTATTTAATATTTATTGGTTTACTTCCATTTTCAAAATTGGGTGCACTTGTAGTGCAGACCTAAAGTGATATTTGTAAACATGTTGTCACCTCATTTGAAACTGCATGGATTTCATTTATTTATTTTTTTTTTGCTGTGAGTGATTTGGTAACCAGTAGTTGATGGACTCATTAAGAATAAACATTTAAACTGTTTATTTCTTAAATATGTCCTATAAACCACTTGGAACACTGTATAGCTGCTTCTTTACATCAAATACAGGTTCCTAAATTAAAAATACCACAGAATAGTGTTTGTTAAACATGCTGCAGGCATTAAGAAGAGCAGAATTTAAGGCAAATGTATCTGAGGAAAGAATTCAATGGGAATTTTACTATTGACTTCAACAGAAGGAATTACTTATGCAGTGATGTATTCAAATGTATGTGTTGTTTTGGAATAGTCGAGGGTGTAAAATAGAGACATTTACAAAACATTTCTTAACAAAGTAATACAGGTTTTCATCAGGGCAAAAAGCTCGTTTGTTTATTGATGTACATGATTCGGATATGTCAGCGTATACCAATGTTATAAATATCAATAGATATTATGCAAATCATTCCCCCTCGTGTGACAGTGGCTGTTTTGCATTCAGGCATCAGATTCAATTATTGTACTAAAATGAAGTCCCAAGCGAAGCCTTAAATCGGTTTCCACTTCCACAGCGATACGTGGCACCGTGCATTGGTGAGGCACCACACACCTCAAGAATTCAGAGCAGTTGTCAGATGGAGGTCTTTGTCTTCCAGCTGAGAAAGCAGAAGTAATAATGATTTAAGGACTTTGGCCTCAAACTGCAACCATTCTATCACTTCAAAGAAGTCCTCTAATTCTGGAATGTGTGTACATGACCCTCGCTGTAAAGTACTCTTGGACCTTTTGGGACTTTAGGTGAGGTTAGTGGTAGTAGAAGAAAATTGCATTTACATTGATTTCTGCCAGTTGATGTCTATTGCTTGTTATCTAGTGGTGATGCGTTGGCACAAGGAGTGCTATTTTCAAAAACTTCTGGGAAATTTTTAATGTTGAATTGGATTTGCCTGTTTCAAATCAGGTTGGTGCGTGGTGAGCGGTTCAACCCACCATCAGCGTCGTCTGTACCGTGCCATTCGTGTACAAAAATGACTGTAGTGTAGTCAGATGTACAACATCTGAGGTGAATGGGTAGTCCTCTCAACTTTATGCTCAAATTGTTATGGCAAATTCTTTTGCTCTGTTATACTAGAGCCAAATTTCATGGTTGTGTGCTTTCTGTGGTGGATATATCTGTGGAAAACTTGTGCTGTATGAGAAAACAAAGAATCAAAACATTGTTGTCTTAGGTCTAACAGACCTGTAGGCTTAAGAAGAAAAAGAGGTAAGAATTTACTTCTGCCACTGTAGTGAAAAAAAACCCATAAATTTGTTGTGGTTAGAAGCAGTATGCATCAAACTAGGTATTGACACATTAGCTCTTCACTATAGCAGATGAATTTAAGTGCAGGAGGATATGGAAAATGTTGCAAGGAATTAGAACACTAGGTGTATGGAGTATTTGGGAGTCAGGTTCTTGTTTGTTCTGGAGGAGTGTACAGCAAGGGGAAAAAAACCTGAAGTAACTGTGAAGGGCAGTTACTCCCACAGTTGGAGACATTTTAGTACTTTTATACTTTATTTAGGACACAGTTATGGTATCAGAACATCTGAATAACTGAAATTTTGAGAATTGCAATTGACAGTTCTGGTTTTCCCTTTTTTTTTTTTTTTTCCCTCAGCCTACCCTTTCCCTTCCCAAGAAGTGACTGCCATAGTTCTGTGGCAGCCGCGATGGAAAATGAGGATATACTAAGGAAACACTACTATACACTTCTCCTTTCACCTGGGGATCTGCTACTGGCCACAGTACTTATTTTACATGCTGGCAGAATAGAAAGTGGACAGATGAGAGGTTTTGTTCTCTGTATTAGTTAAGATTCTTGACCCAACTGTAGTTATTCTTGTGTGTTTGTCTTGATGTGGGAATGTCTTTTTTTTTT
>VWZK01006474.1:0-51700 GCA_013396935.1 Baryphthengus martii | reverse complement strand
GCCTATCAGAGGTCTAGGAGTGTCTGGATGATGCTCTTAGTCATATGATTTAGCTTTAGGTAACTCTGAGGAGCACAGTGTTGGACTCTGTGATCCTTATGGGTCCCTTCCAGCGTGAGATATTCTGCGATCTAAATTTTAGCGAATGCGTTGTTCTCTTACATGCGGCAGCATAGCAATCTTAAGGTGAAAAACTTCAATATACATCTACAAAGATATGATTTACTCTGTTTTTTTTAAATGAAGAGTAAATCTTGTTACAAGATGTTGCTCTTAATTACAGTTAGGCTAACACACGCCGATGACTAGATGTATACCTAATTATGATAACGAGATTAGATTTGTTTCATTTCAGGCTGACCTATGTTAAGCATTCGTCCAGGATGTGACAAAGGACATATTCTCACTTTGTCTCCAAAAATAGCTGCCAGATGACACACAGATAATTCTGCAAGTTATGATAAAAGCCACCAAGAATGTAAAATATGTTAGTGGGGAAATAACAGTGTCTGAGTTTTTGAGAGAGGGCTCAACATAGAGAAAGCCTGTGTGTTCCAGCCTAGGGCCAACAGGACAATGTGGTGGTTCGTACTCTTATGAATTTCCAAAGTTTCCATGTGCATTGTTTCTCTAACTTGATTATTTAAAGGAAAAAGAGTATATTCTTGTGAGACTTTTGCATGCTGAAGCATCCACTTAATTCCCAAGTGTAACTGGTGCAATCGTGACCTAAAACTTGCTCGAGTCTGGGCACTGTTGCACTGGCCTTTGCCTAGGAAACATGTATGAGGAATCTGAAGAGATAACTAGAAACTGCCTTTATTAAAATGTATCTTAGAAGAAAAACCAAACAGTTTTGTTTTCTCATTATTTTTTTTAAATACAGTTGTTTTTTTGATATAGGTTTTTTGGTATCATGTATGAAATTAAGAAAAAATGTAATTAATATCTCAAAGCTAACTGATTTTTTTTTTTTTTTTTTTTCCTTCTCCCACTTTCTTTTTTAGGATACCTAGGTCAAGATGGCCATTTTGGATCATGTGAAAACAAGTACTGCGGTCTGGGTAGACACTGCGTTGTGAATGGGGAGACGGGCCAAGCAGAGTGCGTGTGCATGGAGCACTGCAAGCCGCACTACAAACCCGTCTGCGGGTCCGACGGAGAATTCTATGAAAACCATTGCGAAGTGCACAGGGCCGCCTGCCTGAAAAAGCAGAAGGTCACCATTGTGCACAACGAAGATTGCTTCTTCAAAGGTAAGCGCTGCTGAGCTGTATCTGGAATCTTGCTGTCAGGTAGGTGGTTTTTTTCGAGCCATTCAATTAAAGCTCTGTAGAGGCTTGTCTCCGTTTCAGGCTGAGGGCAGGCCCCACTGAGCGGGATTCCTATCAGCCTTCTCTCCCCCTCCCTCTTCCCTCCCAAGGAAGGATAAAAAGGGGAATGAGGAAGGAAGTGCCTCACAAAATTGGAAGTTAAGACTATGAACAAAAGTTAGTAAGTAACAGAGATAAACAGGCAAAAGGAATATGAAGGGAAGAGGGATATACGAGCTCTCGGATGGGGATGGATTGTGCAGAGCACGTGGAGCCAGGCCCGGCTGCGCTGAGGGGCAGTCCCAGCAGCACAGCTGGGTGAGAAAGAAAAAGAGAACGAAACCCAAACTTTCTGTCCTTTTATAGAGTGTGGCAGGGAAGGGGAGGGAATACCAGCTGCCCTCTGACCCCTCAGGGGCCTAGAGTTACCACCTGTCCCTCCCTCCTCAATTTGTTAACTCCTAAACCACAACAAGGCTGCCCTGAGTGTACAATAAGTAAATGAATAAAAAAAAATTAAAATTATTAAGTAAGTATCTCACTCCAGAGATATCTTACTCTTTTTTTTATTATTATTTTTTATTTATTCTCAGTATTCTGGGCAATCACCCTTTTTTTTTTTAACCTGAATAAACCAGTTGTCTCTTGGAAATTAATCCAGAGCAGCTTGTACAAATGTGACTGATGACCTCATTTGTCTGTATGTACTTACAGTCCCAAAGCACGTTCATCTCTGTTACAGAAAAAACACAATTTAGGATTTCAGAGGGGTTTTGTATGACTGCAGGACCTGTGCTCGTAGTTGAAGTTTATAAACCAGCAGCTTGTTCATGGTTAAATGGGTCTGCCTTGCTTTGGATGAAGAGTTGACTTGCAGATTTACCAAAGCATGCAAGTTTAGCTGCATTTTAACCTTCTGAATGCTGAGAGATGCCAGCCTGAATGCTGGCGTGTGCGCTATCGCAGAAAGTTACGTGCGTTGTGTATATGTATATGTTACATACATTATATTAAGCATCTTATGCGGAAGATGTGAAAAATTGCAACTTGCTCTTGATGTGATTTGAGCACTCCTAGCAGGTTTCTGGAACTGCCAATACAGAGCTTGATTAAGGATGTCTATGAGTGCTTTGACAGATTTGCAACATGTTTATACTGGTTAAAACAGGCAGATGGTTTTTGTGATGGGGTGAGGAAGAAATACCGTTTTTAATATAAAGCCATTTTTAATGAGTATACCTAGGGATTGAATTAATTCATATTCTTTCTAAAGACTGTCCTATTTTTGTTAACATTATTATATTTTGTGGATATAGTTGCGTTCTCAGTAATAGCAACTAATAACTATTATCGCCACAGAAAAGAAGTCTACTAAAATATTTTTGTTAAATGGCATTCGCCTTTGTAGGGAACATTCATATAAATTGCAGTATTCCACTTAAATTTTAATGAGAAGTTTCAAGACTGTATTCTAGGATAAGATTGTTCAAATGGAACCAACTTTAAAATTTTCAAAGTTGTATTTTTCCCTGCATTTGTGATTGAGAAATTGTCCTTTGAATGAAGAGTTGGGCTATTTTTTTAGCAAATCCCAACGTTCCAGGTCATGCACAAATACCATTATCTTCATTATTATGAAGGGTTTTGTAATAGAGTAATTGAAAGGGGGAGGGGGGAGGGGAATGGCAGCAGGAACTCACCAAAAATTCTCTTTTTCTCCAGAACTTAATTAAAATAAAAATATAATTCTTGCACAGCCAGGCTTTATATAATTGTTTGTTGCTGGGTAAATGGGGTGACTGCCAAGGTGCAGTGCTTTTCCTGCTTTGCCTCCTTCAACAGACGTGTTAAACTCAGCAACTTCGTCAAAACCTGTTAAGGGACAGGAGTGCTCAGGTAAAAGGGTGTCTGCGTGGAAATCTTGTAATGGGAAACGCGCTTTAAGTAATAGTAAAGTTTAAATTTGTTCAAAACTAAACGTGAACCCTGTGTAAAACTGCTGTATCAGCATAATATAGGAACTTTAGCATGTGTTCTGAGGTAGTGGAAAATTAAAATTTGATTTTAGTAGCCTGGCGTATGTGGCTTGTAGGGAATGGCTTGTGCAATAATAGTAAAATACGAATGCTTCTGTCATGTCTTAACAATCACAAGATCTTTTATAAACCTTTTTTGATGATGCATCACTTTGATAAAAGAAATGACAGTAACAAACACTAAAATGTTTAAATTTATGGGGCTAATTTCAGTTCTTCAGTGTGCTGTATACAATAAAAAGAAATTCAGGGCATGTTTTTGAAAAATTATAGTGTTTCTTTTTCGCAGGAGGAAAAACGTAGTGAGATTTATTTACTGAAATGGAAAGTGAGATGGTATTTTAGCTAGAATTATAGTCCAAATGTTGCCTAAGGTTTTGTTTGCTCATCTTTGTTTCAAATTTACCGCATTAGTTTCCTATCTCTTGTAGTGGGCAATGGAATATCTGAATGGTGTTTAATTTTAGACACATGATTTAGATGCTGGATTTAAAAAGTATGCTTCTCCTTTAGTCAGTGACAATCTTCAGAAAAGGTCTAGGATATCCAAGTGACTTGCTCTGAGTTGCCTTCTGACAACTTACCAAGATGCTCAAATCTTCTAATCTGGGCACTATACCTAGAGGCCTACAAATAGTGTAAAATATTTCCCGTTCTTTCTTCTTTCACACCTTACGTCGACTTCAGTGGTGTTAAAAGGGTGAGACTGGGGACAGTTATTCTCCTTTATTTTATTTAGTATGTATGGGCCCTACCACTGTTAACTTCAGGTCATTCATTGCTGTAGTACAGCACAGTGATGTTCAAGCATTGTTGCCGTCCATGACTGACTATGTCCTTCAGCATTCACTATATTTATGTGGCAAAGGAGGCAGAAGATTTCAAACAGTTTTCATGTGATTCCTTCCTTCTGCAAACATCTGACCTAGCCCCTAGTAGATTGCATTCAGTAGGACTGAAGTTCTGCCAGTTACCAGGATCAAAATATTAAAAAGCTGATAGGAAGATCTCCTCAACAGTAGGATTTCTGGTGGAGAAGGTGAGTCCCATCACTCTCAATGGTGTCAGAAGGGCACTGCCACATCTTCTCCTCGATAGTTTAGCAGACATCCTCTAGCACAAACGATCTCGCTTCAGTGAGCTGCTTCTGAGACCAGAAAAATTAAAAAAAGACCTTACATTCAGTAAAAAAATACATTTTGAACATTTTATTCGGTCTTTCACAGAATTCTTCAAAAAAGGCTTATCTGAACTCGAGGAGGCAGGAGGGGAAAGAGGCTCAATATTCCTACAAGATGCTGTTGCATGGCATGGCAGTCACTGACAACAATAAATACATATATTTATGAGGATTGAAATAAAATATGTTTGTTTTCTTGTTTATTGCTAATTTTCAGCTCAATTGTTTACTTGGCCATTTTATTGATTTTTTTCATAAATTTTATCTTTTCTAAGCTTTATATTTATCTCTAACAAGGTCATACGTTTTTTTTTGTTTCAAATCCTCGTACAGGGTCGATTTTTATTTTTTTAATTATTTTTTTGGGGGCGAGGGGAAATGTTTCTTCATGGATGAATTTTAAGTTTTAAACGTATTGGGTATTGAGCTTCTAGTGGAGCTGAGCAATACACCCTATTTAAAGGAATAAGCTTACCAGGAACACTTTAGTATTCTGTGTCTGGAGAATAACATTTTCTAAGCAAATGTTCTATATACCTGATTAACATTACAATAGCAACTAAGTAGCTATAATTATTTAAATAATACGTCCTGTAACCGAATGATTTATAGTTGGTCTCAAACATCACGTTTGAAAATTGCCCTTTTAAACTGACAGGATAAAGCTTGACTTGCTAGAGAAGAGATCTTCGGTTTATATGTTGATCCATTAGCATCACTGAGAAATGTGTTTCTTACCTAAGCTATGAAACAACTTAGACAAAAAGCCTCAAATCCTTCAGGAAGAGCCATGTCTGAATAAATGTGTTGGTAAATGTATTTGGAGGTAGTGAAAGCTACCCGTGTCAAAGCTGTGCTCTCCTGATGGGCTGTTTTTCTAATCAAAGACTTCAGATTGTCGCTTACCTGCCTTTTAAGTAGACTGTTTATCCCTAAATCTGTTAGTTACATTTTTCATCTTTTTGGTTTTGTTGTTTGGGGTGTGTGTTGATTATTTTTTATTATTTTTTTGTGTGTTTTTTGTTGTGTGTGTCATGCCTCCCCTCTTTGATACAGGTAAACTTGGAACAGTTAATAGAAAGTACAAACTGTTCTTCCCCTTCTAATCTGACGTGGGAGTGTGCAAATTCACTGGCCTCCTTCCTTTTTCATTGTCACTTGCTAGTTTTATTTCCTCACATTAAATTTAAATCATATGTTTTTCCCAAATATGTGTGGAACTCAGGCATAAACCAGGAAGTGAAGTAGAAAGTTTTAAGTATCTCTCTTTCTTTCCCTGATGACTGAGGCTGGTATGTAAATGGTGTATTTTTGACATGGATCAAGGTAATGACCCTTCTAAATTAGAAATTACTTTTTCTCCACTCTTGCTCTAATTTTTTTCATCAGTTGCTTATTGGCATGGCCTGATGTCTTGCATCAGACAGTGAATGATTTTTCCTGATGCCTTGGTTAGATGTTGATTTTGACCCTTTGAGTTACTCAATAAGCTTTCTCAATTTCTTCCGGTATAGAGGCAAAATGGATTCTGCAGAGAAGCTAATTACTTTTAGATCCATAGAAAAGAGGATTATATTAGAAGTATTTTCTATACCTGTTGAGTTCTTTTTTTCCCACCTGTGAAGTCCAGTGTCCTGTGACTGGATGTTAGTGAATGCAAGTTCCACAATCACTTTCAGATGTGCTTTCAAGCCTTAACAGTCTAAAAAATGTTTTCAAATATTTAAGATTATTCTAAGAATGTAAGAGAGCTCTTTATGAAATTCTTTGTGATTCAAGAATGATTTCAAATTATTTTTTCAACCGCTATGAGAATGAAGGAATGGGGAAGCAAGCAGATGTCTGGCTGCTAGTTTACTTAGCCTTGGTGGTTATCATATATGTGGCTTTTTAAGTTTTTAATTCCTGAACAGAATATAGGAGACCGTAAGAGAAAAGGGAAAGCAAAGGAAATAATGGGGTGGAGGTAAGGAATGAGCATATCAAGGAGACATGAGAGCTGGCAAAGTACCAGGATGGTGAGTTCAGTGGTGGAAAGAAAAGGAAACATGAACGATGAACTAAAGGAAAGACTAATGACAAAAATCCAAGTTCAACGCTTAGATGATTCATTAGGTCTGATGTTGACAGCGTGAGCTGATGCCATTGAGGTTTGGCACTGCTGTTGTTGGATTGCTGACTACATAGGTCTTTGGCTAGGTGGCTTCCGCCTGCTCTCTGCTTCCAGTGGCCTGCCTGTTCTCAAGTCAGGTGCTTTTTGCCTAAGAGCAGCTTCTTGGTTTGTGGGAGAAAAATGCGACCATCTGGCTCACGCTGTGCTCGATGCTGTTGTGTAACCCCTTCCTGGCTGTCTCTAGATGTAGCTTTAACAAGCCCCAGAGGGTAGCGATTCCAATGAACTGGAATCGCTTTACTTGGTGCCTTCACCACTCTCTCCGTTCTGTGAAGTGGCACTGTAAAATCGGTGGCTTTGTGCTGATTTTAGAGGGCTGGAGGCATTGTTCTTCTTCGGCTTCTACAAAGTTCAGTTGGGCTCTTGTGTGGGACAATGTGCTGGATGCTGAGTGCCCCACTCTGGATGTCAAATAAGCTTCAGTTATATTTTCATTTTTCTGTTAACTTCAGTTACCTCATTTTCCTAAATCCAGACCAGTAAATCTGAATAAGAGACTTCCCCATGACAAACTTATATTTTTCTTTGCACTCTGATCTTCTTGTACATTTTGCATTAAATCTATTTCTATACCATGATACACTCAATCATTATGACAAACTGCAATTTACTAGGAATCCTCAGAAGTGTAACCCATAGTCCTATATATTTTGATTTCTATAGAATATTTGTGGAGTAAAAGTTACTTCAAATGTAAACATTTTACTTATAAGTAGCTTCTGGGGCATCCTTGTGCTATTAACGTTATTTTACTTTCTTTTCTTGCTGTGTTGATCTCATTTTTTCATTTGGTGACTGTTTTATTCTGTTAAATAGAGCTTTGGATTTCTCACTACTATTACTAAAATGACTTAATTGTGGAAGATTGCTGTAATTCTGCTTTTCAGTCTGTTGCCAAAAGACAAAGTAGAAACTCAGAAAGTTTGCTGTTGATTCTAAATTGTTCAGGGCAGTGCGGATAAGAGCTGTCAATAGACTAATTCAAAAGGGGTTTGGGCAAGCTGGAAAAAGTTCAGAAGGTATCAACAAGAATGACTGAAAGTACTAAATGACTTATATCCTTCTAGGGATATGATGGAGACTTACAAAATCATCAAGGCGTGCTGAGAGTGGATAGGAATAGACTGCCTTGTACTCCACTAAAAGAACTAAAACTTATCACGTAAAGCAGGAGGAACAGATTCAAAACAAGCTTTGGTGTTTTGTACACGGCGGATCTCATGAGTAAAGACAACATAGGATTTCACAAGATTTTGCAAATATTAGGGGAAAGGCTGTAGGCTTTTTCTTTTGAAAGGAGGCTGGAAGAAGTGAGTTGAATTTAATTAAATCCTGGCAGTAGCCTATAGGAAAGATCTAGAACACCGGTCTAGCCTCTCCAGTGACTGCAACAGGATTAGTTCAAAGATTATTTTTTTTTTCTTTTTCCAGTGTGGTTTGTGCCGTAGGTGAGTGCGATCTTAAATCGGTTCCTAAAAAATTGACACATTCGTTTAGAGGCACCGAGATTTATTTAATCTCATTTGATGTTCATGTACTTCAAAAGCAAATGTGTAACTCGTTGTCATCTTACTGATTTCACTTCAGGAAATATTTCATCTGTTTTTAAATATGAATCTTGAACACTCATTATTTCATGTTGATCATAACTAGTATTTCAAAAGAAATTTTAGGGTATGTTAATCCAAATTACATTCTCATTCAAGGTCTTCATTGCCAAAGAACTTTTTTTCTAGATGTCTTTGCTCTTTACTCTGGCTATCAGTTTGCTTTTCTGTTGAAGTTCTCAAAAACATCATTATTATGCTCTTTCTGAAAGCTTGAATTTCAGCAGATAGCATACGCCCTTAAGGTTGCTGCTGATAAACTGTCAAGCTTCAACTATCACTCCAGATGTATATTCATCGTAAACTGGATTATGTGAAGAAAACTTTTGGAGCTGTATCAGAAGACTAAGCAGTAAGAAACATTCAGCTTGATCTTAAAAACAGGAATGATGTGATTTATGTTAGGAATTCAGCCCATGATCTACATAGGTTCGCTTTAGTGCAACACTGATTAATTTCTTAAGTATGACTTCATGCAGGAATTTTGTACGGTTTTAACTTGACATTAGTCAGTGCACATTCAGAGAGTGATAAAAATCCCGGTTGATGGCGAGTATGTGTTCTTCTTTCAGCATTATGTTGGGAAACTGATTCTTTGTATAGCCCTTTGAAACCATGATCTAAATTTTAGCACAGGTTTTTTCTAGTCTACTCTCCCCATGTGATTATTTTTCTTGAGTTGCATTGCTCATGAGATTTGGAAGATTGTCGTCGTTTTTCCTCAAACATCTGTGCAAGATTTGTCACAAACATCTGTCTTAAATTGCTCACAACCATCTTATATCGTCTCAGTTAATGAAGGTGCAAGGCCTACATATGTAATATCTGCTACTGAATCTGCAGAATGAAGTTGAGTGCAGAATTTTTATGAAAGCACACATATAACATGCTTAATTTAAAAACTGAACATTCATTGCTGCTTGTGATGTTGTACTGCTTTGCAACTAAAGCCTAGAACTCTACCCTCTTTTTCTCCTTTGAATTAAATTCCCACTTCTCAGATGTAGGATGGGGCAGTGACAGGCCTCAAACCCATTAAAAAAATAGGATTTTTTTTTTTTGACTGGCTAGACATGCTGCAAAGACATCTTTTATTTTCAGTAGCTGGTGCAGTCCCAATTTTTGTATACTAATTCCCCCAATGCTGGAATAAATGTGTTAATAAGCTCTGACATATGTATTCTGCATTCATATAATCATGAGGAATCGGTGTTCTCTAGTTAATCTCGGTACAAAACTTAATGAAGTTTAAAATTGCTTCTGGGGGCACCGCTGCTGTTTGTCACCACACAGAGAAACGGGTCTGTGGACATCACAGGTTTTCACGGGTAGAAGAATTTGACTTTTAAAAGTTTTTCTGCTTCCAGTAATGATGTTGAATCTGCTCAAAGAAGCTGCATTTATACTGAAAGCTGCTTTCTGAAGTCTCTGTCAAGTCGCTGCATCAGATGAGCAACATTTTAAATGGAGACATGATTACCCAGATTGTCTGTTTTCTTAGTGTAGATGACAACTTGGTGCCTATTTATGACAATAAACTTTACTTAGAGACTGCGTGAGCTTCAGGAATTTCAATGAAACTACATTTAGTGGGTTTGGATGTTGTGGGTTTTTTTGTTGGATTTTTTTTTCCCCCCCTTCTCCAAGTAAACAGGAAAGAGTGCTTAAGGGGAGAAAAAAAAGAAATAATTTCAGTGAGTTGTGACTTAATGAAGATGCTGTGTTTGCATGAGCAGTTTCACAAATGCTTACAACTCCTACATACTTGCCAAATATGGTACAATAGTTCTTCCAACCCAGTGTACCTGGACAATGCTTACTAGAAAGAGAGAACCTTGAGGTCTTTGTTAGCTATGTACATATTGTTCACTTGTGCTCTCAATTAAGCTTTTCTTAGACATTGTGGGGTTTGTGTATTAAATGAAGTACCTCATTCACTTTCTTTCACTGTAACAAACACTACATAAAGCTCAGGTTTCGCAGTTCAGTTTGTGTTTGATTGACTAGTGCAGCAGGAGGTATTTCAAAGTGTTACTCTCCGAGGCAGAGGATCTGCAGCTTCTCTGGTCAATCCTTCCGTATAAGGGACCATGATGGGAGAGGGATCCTGTAGCATAGGAGTGCTAGGATGAGAAATTAAAGGGATGAGCCAACAAAGTGCTCTTGTGACAAAGAAGACTTAATAGACTATATTAGACAAAGTATGGCCAGCAGATCCAGGGAAGTGATTCTTTCCATCTTCTCAGCACTGGTGAGGCTATGCCTGGAGTATTGTGACCGATTCTGGACTCCCCAGTACAAGAGAGACATAGGCATACTGGAGAGAGTTCAGGGAGGGGCCACAAAGATGGTTAAGGGACTGGAGCCCTTCTATGAGAAAACACAAGGGCTGTTCAGCATGGAGAACAGAAGGCTCAGGGGGATCTCATCAAAGTATACAGATACCTGGAAGGAAAGTGCAAAGAGAATGGAGCCAGAGAGTGAGAGGACCAGAGACATGGGCACAAATCAATCACAGAAGACTCTGACTGAACATCAAGAAACGTGTTTTTTTTGTTTTTGGTTTGGTTTTTTTTTTTACTATGAAGGTGGCCAATCACTGGCACAAGTTACGCAAGCAGCCAGCTCTAGGTGGCCCTTCTGGAGTAGAAGGATTGTATCAAACGACCTCTGAAGGTCCCTTTCAACCTCAATGACTCTATAGATATCTCTGAAGAACACCAACGCTTATACATCTATACATCTTTGGGCTGGTGTCGAAGGCGCAGAAAGCTTGCATCGCTCAGCTTCAGCTGGTGGTTTCCAGTACTATTGAGAGAGAACTGGAGAGAATGAAGGAAGAAAAGCAGAAGGAGGAGAGGTAGTATTAAAGTCCTGCTGTTGCAGCTAGAATAATGCAGATCACAGGATAGACTTTCTTTGCTCTCCTCCTGCTAGTTCCATCTGTCATAAAAGTGTTGACAAGTTGCTAGGAGTACAAGGACTGTACAAGTATGGTTTCAGGAATCTCTGCATCCTCAATTTCTGTACTCATATGGCCTTTAAAAAAAGTTTTGGAAAAGGCAACGAAGCCGTCACACAATTTTTTTCTAATATCCTAAAATAAATACTGGTTTTGTCTAATATTGAGAGTACTGAATGTGCTCAAAACCGGAAAAATGACACTCAACGTTTATAATGTAGCCACACAATGACTGCACGTACTCCAAACTTAAAACTTTTTGATGCCATTTGTAAGTCTTTCATTATTTTTATGAAATAAGATTATTTTTAAATTTTCAAATTGAGTACTATGGGGTACTGAAAGATGTTGCACAATAAATGAAACTACATTTAAACTTTTGTCATAAATTTATAACAAATAGAGGAAGTCTTGTCTTCAGGCAGGCATTTAAGTGAGATTTTCTGGTTGCTGTTCAGAACAGCAAAGCATTAAGTAGTACACATTGGTTTGTCTAATGTAAACTTTTAAAAGTTTAATTAAAAATCATGTCAGAATCATCATTAGGCCTTGTGAAAAATTTGTCTGATGGAACTTATTGTTGGCCTTTAATCATCATCAGTTGGATACATACACAAGGCATTAGTGTAATATTTGTAGTTCAAGTTGGCTAGTATATGATATACCAACAGAAAATAAACCAAATAACTTATTTTACAAACACTGAAGTGCACAAATGATCCTGAATTTCCATTTCTGACTCCAGTAGCTTATAATTGATGAGGAAAATAAATCTACAGTGGATAAAACCTGTAAGTTAAAAGCTGCCTCTTGTTGTTTGCTATTTACTCTCCCTTAACAGGATAGTTGAAATATTCGTGGGTTCACAAGAAGCAAAAGATAGGAGTGTTGCCTTTTCAGGATTGCTTGTTTGTTTTTAATGCCTTAATGGAACCTGAGAAATGGGATGTGCCTCAAAGTAAGTTAATCTGCAAGTTGGCGGTATTGAGTTTAGGCAGAATTCTATCAATTGCTGTAGATGTTGTAGGCTTTTTCATACTTTTTGGAATCTGCTAGAAAATGCAGAATATAACTAGGGAGATGCAAGATCCAGACACTTCCAAGTTCAGATTTTTAGCAGATCGCTACCTAGATACCTTTCAGTTTTCCTCTTCATTTCATCTCACCGTGTGACTAGAACTTCCTCCCACTTCCATACTTGTGACCACAACTATCAGACTTCTGAAATTTTTGAATTATTTTTCAAATTTATGATATGGGCAAGTGTGAGAAGTGACTAGTAAGTAATTAGCTACAAGCTGTTCTAGCAGAAGATGACTTGGGTGGTGTACGCTGTTAGTTGTGTCATAGGTAAAATAAAACAGCTAAAGCAGCACGATTTTGATGAGCGTTGTATAGATTTTATTTATTGCCAGGACTTGACAGTTTTTATATACTGAATATATTACCTTTTCTTTTTTTTTATTAAGGTAGTTAGTTATACTACTGTAATTGAAAGCATTGCAAGCAAAAGGCAACAATTTGAAGTTTGGCGTAGACCTGTAATAGGTGGAGTGATCCAATGACAGCATTTTGTTTATTTTTTTATGGACTTGTTGAGGCTATACAAATGTTCCTTATAACATAAACTTGAATTAAAAGAGGACATATCAAATTAAGGGACAGACTTTGTCTTGAGCTAAACCAGCCTTGGCTTATTTTGAAATTTATGTGGAATGTCCCAAAGAATCCTGCGGCTGAAGCTGATTTTAAAAGGTTAATTTCAGGAGTTCAAAATAGTTACTTTTTGCTTCAGTTTACTTTAGTTCTCTCTTTGACTCCAAAATTCTCACTTTTGCTGTCTTTGAAATCACAGGGCTTCGTTAATGATATTAAAAATAAATAAATATTATTTGAGGATTTTACTTCTGAAGAAATTTGATTATTTTTTTTAATATTAGAAAATGTTACTACATTCATATGCCTTTAGCAAATGTGCTCTTCCTCATACTCAAGTATAAAGTAAATAAAATTTGATAAACTGGGCAATTAAATCTAATTAAATCCTTTAGTTTTCTCTTTATCTCGAACAATGCTGCAGATTTAATTTGAAATTGTTGAAAGCAACCAACAGAAATAAAGGAAAACACTAGAGCAAGAACAGGTTAAAGTGTAGCCCAAAGAAATAAGCTAAAGTAAAATTAATACAAACCTTCCACTTGCTAAGAAGGATGTTTTATATTTTTGTATTTACTTGTGTTGGCTTTGGGTGCAATTAAATTCTGAACTATATACTGCCAGAAAACTTTGTCTCCCTCAGGGCTGGAACAGATGGTGGGGTTTTATTTTTCTTCCTTTCCACCATTTAAAGACCAAGACTGCTGAATCTCTAGAAGAAAAAGTGGGTTTGGCAAACAAAACTGCTGACAGAGCCCTGAAACGATAGAATTCTTACCTGTATTCTCTCTAGAGTTATTATTAAGCTTCCCAGTAAACGTGAAGTATATTGAAGCTTTGCTATTAGCGGAGTTTTAATACAGATTTGATCCCTCTCTAACAACGTTAGTTGTACAGAATAGAAAGTGCTACTGATTAACAAAATTGTGAGTTTTCTTCCCTTATTCAGGCTTTATTTGCTGGAATATTTCACTACACAAGAAGGAAGCTGTGAATTTAGCATTTCCCAGGCATCACTATGACATTTTAAAAAAATAACAATCTAACTACACAGAGAATATTAACTGAGTATGGACTTTACCTGTGCTTATGATTAATCTCACCTCGAAAATAAGGGGGAAAACGCCCCACTTCTGGAATCTAGCAAAATGGCAAGTGTTAATGGATCAGTAAAAATATCAGAAAGTGAGAAAAATATCTTCTGAGGTGTTAGATACTAACTGTGGTCAAGATGTTGTTTCACTAGCGCTCCTAAATTTAAGACAACTACTGAACGGGTCATTTCCTTGTTATTCTCCTATTCCAGCTTCAATTTGATAAAGATCTTTGCTGTTCAGATAGAGTAGAAAGCTTTTTATTGGTCCCTAATGATGCAAACTGGAGTTGTACAATCATCATTTTAGAATATGAGCTCTGTGTGCTCTTGGATTTGCTGTCATTTTATGACAATTGGAGAAGCATCTTTAAGTGTATTTGCTTAAGCAGATGGTGAATGGCTGCACTGGGAATATATCCATCTTTTTTACTGTATGATGAAGTTTTAAAGCAGACATTTTAACTACAGTAGCTGGAAAAACATGCTTTTATAATAAACCTTGTAGGAAAATACCCCACCAACCTAGAGAAAGATTTTTAAATCCCTAATAATGCTGAGTATATGAAATCAGTATATATTAGATACATGAGGACAGGTGACTTACGCAAATGCTTTCTTTAATCTTTACAATAATTCTGTATGAGGTATTTTTAAAGAAAATAGAAATTGTATGTTTCAGATTTTTGAACAAAAAAAACACCTCCATGCTAAGGATTATTGGAGGAGTGCATGTGGAAAAACCCTTCTACTCAATATGGAAGTTTCTCTGACACTATCATTTGAGTGAACTTAGAGCCTTCCTACTGAGTCTACTGAAGATGAGGTTCATTGAAGACAGTCACTTGAAGAATAAGTGGTATATTACAAGCACGAAAGATGTAGAAGGGAGTCCAGTGGAGGAAATACTGGGTTAAAAGTTTGAAATAAATAAGCCTTGAAAAAAAAAAAACCCAAACAATTAATTGGAAAATGCTGTTTTATTGAAACCATGCTGTTTGTAGCAGTTATGTGATGTTTAATCATCTTCTACAAAATGCAGTCAGGTTGGTGCTCAGAAATCTGATGGTTTTAGAGCGCTATCTCAGGCCGAGTTTAAGTCTTGAGCTGCCCACTTGTCTTGTTTGCTGATTTTAGTATTCAAATGTAAGGTACAGAATGACAGTAAAGAACAGCAGTAAGGGGGAAATACTCTGAAGATTTTAAATAGACTTTCATTGGATTCATGATTTGATCGCTAACCTTAAAGATGAGAAGAAACATGACAAAATTTTTGTTCTAAACTGACAAAAAGAAGCTGCAGCTTTTTTTTTTTTTTTTTTGACCATAAATTGGCTAATATGCTGCTTCACTGCTGTTCCAGTGACACATTGGGATCTGTGGACCATTTCCAGAGTTGTTGGTTTTGTCGAACATCAGAACAGGCAATGGATACTCAAGTCTTCAAAATATTTTTTCGCATAGGAAAGTTAGTTTTAGTTAGTTCGTCGCCGATGAGTAGCAGAGAGCTGACAATAAGGTCGTAGGATAACGTATCATCGAGTATCTGTATGAAAAAAAGCCTGGGGCTTTTCCTGGGGGTATACCTTAGAATCATCATCCCTAGTGAGGCAGGAACCAGATCCTGATTGCTCCTTGACTTTTGTAACGTGTTTCACAGAAAGGAAGGATTAGGGAAGCGGAAACAAAATAGTCAACTTGAACGGTGCCCTGAAAGTGTCTCAGGATTTGCCTGGAATGTAAATCCAGACCTAGAAGGAAGGAAGAGCTCCTAGTTCCACTATTCTAGACGCAGGCACAGTCTCACAGTGAAATGGTGCAGCATTTTGTGAAATTGTCTCTGAAATGTCGGTTTAGGAAATATTACAACTGATGGCAGTTCCTCTCTTGTAATGGATATGATTTATCTGTTTGGTAATTTTTGGAAATTGGCCTCACAGTTCAATTTTTTTAAGATTTTCTTATATGGCCCCTCTAAAGTGTTAAAAAGTTTGAAAGTATTCAGAAAATTCTGATGCTGTGAAAAAATAGACTTGCTTTGTTTAGTGTTTGTAAAGAATATGTGCTTAAAAACAACAACAAAACAAACTAAAACCCAAAAAAACCTCAACTCAACAACAACAGAGATCAGAAGTAACTCCTGTTACATTTCCTGTGCTTGTTGTGGATTTGGGGCTTTTTCTGTTTGTTTTGTTTTGGGGGTTTTGAGTGGTTTGTTGTATGAGCTTTTTTTTGGTTTTGTTTTGATTGTGTGCTTTTTTTTTGTTGCTGTTGTGTTTTTTTTTGTTTTGTTTTATTTTTGTTGTTTTCTTGTTTATTTTTTTGCCTTTGCTTAATGCTGTTTGTATTAGATTAGGAACTAACTCTGGAAATAATAGAAAAATTAATGTATTTCTGTTACTCTTTTTCTCTCTGTGGTTTTACAATAGGGCATGGTCCTATTCCTAGGCAGCGGGGAGCCTAAATAGACCAAAGATAGAAAGACACTAATAGGTTAAGTCTTGAGTTAGCAGTCAGCAAGGGGACCGAGGAATTCAACTGAGATATCTGGTAATAACGGCTTACCACCTCTTCATTTTTGTAATTCATAGACAAGCACGCATCTGTGCACTGTTATGTATAGCCATTAATGTTGGCTTGATATCCTCTTTGTAACACCAACCTGTACATGCATATAGAACTTTAATAGCACTTAGAATATCTTCCACTTCCTCCCAGAAACTAGTATTTAAAAAAACAAAAACAACAAAAAAAACCCACAACAAAAATCAAATCATTGTTTCATTTTTGTCAGTTGTTTTTCTTTATTTGCAAATAAATCTTAACGGTGGTGGTGGCAGTGAGGACACTTTCAAGCCTTGTGGGGCCTAGGGGTATCTTAACATTCCTATCTCATATCACGAAGGATCTGCAGATGGGGCCGGTCCATGATGTCCGTTTTGCATACTTGTTTCTGGAAGGTGAGAATCTGTTTACGTTGACTAAAAAAGGTATTTTTCTAAACAACGCTGTTAGTTTGATGACCCAGTGATTGGGACTCTAGAATGCCTTGTGGATGTGTTTCTCAGTCTACATCTGCTAGGAATAATTTTTTTCTGGGTGGTATACAAAGGCTTTGCTAAATATTCTGGACCATGAAATGAAAGGGATTTTTGAAATGAAAAGTGAATGGCGGCACAGAGAGGTTTCAAATTGTATGCTTGTTTTTGTTAAACTTCAGACTGTGCTTTACTCCTGTTTTGACAAAGAGAATGGTTCTCTGAAATGATAATTTGATAGCATGGAAAATTTGTGTGGAGTTCACCTGATGAATGGTTCAGTATTTGGAGTATTTAAATACTCTTTTATAATGCATGATTTAAGGACTTGTGCTTTCAGTGTCAGAGGCTGAGTGGGGCATTGTTATTTCTAAAAGCAAGAAGAGAAATCAAATAATAAAGGATCTTAATTCTCTGTCTCTTGTAAGAGAAAATACATAAGAAAGTACATAAGATTACAAGCAAAGGTTAAATACCTTCATTTTAATATGTGACCCTTTTTGTTGGCTTATTGGGCTAATGGGGAAGAGGGGGCTCTCTTCACAAGAAGCTGAATGCAAAATTTATGGTAATTGTGCAACTAAAAGTTAACAGAAGTGTTCACTGACAATTCTTCCGTTATCATTTTGAAAAAAAAGTATTTTGAAACAGTAACTTCTTAAAATTGTAATACTGACAGATAAAGCTTTTCTTTCTATAGAGGTGAATAGATGCAATACTACAAAACCAGGGCGGTTAAAAAAAAACCCAAACCAAACGAAAATACCCAACCACAGAACCCTCTATAAAACAAAGAAACTGTCAGGCTGAAATTCCTGTCAAGACATAATAAAAAATGGATCCTACAGGCATTTTACTGTTTTTCTTGGCATAAAATGTTGGCTGCTCCAGTCAGTGAATTGGCTGGCTAGAGACTGCCCTTGGTCTCTCAAGTCTGTCACACTCATGAGATCAGGAGTACTCAGTCACGCCAGAAAGTAGTCCAGCGTGAAGTACTGATATTATTTTAAAAGTGATTTATCTGAATATCAAATAGTAATCTAGTATTTAGAAAAAGAGAAAAAAAAAAACATTAAAAGGCATCCTAGAATCAGAGGTCTTGGTCGTTACTGCCTCTTCAGTCTTTTCCTTGATATCTGAAATTGAGCTAGATAATGATGCTTGCTGAGGGCTGAAAATGGGCAGCTGGCCTTTCATTGTGTTTTCTCTTGGTTGAGGTTTTTTAAAGTACCTTTTCATAGGAGCAGTGGAAAACCTGTGGGTGGCTTTGAGCTGTAGTTGGTGAGGAAAAAAGAAAGTTATCTGTGTGCGAGTGAAGTGCTGTACAGTTATCTAATAGCTGTTTCCTGCATTTGTCATTCAGAACTTTCCTAACTTAAGGAATGGAAGAAGATTCTCTTAACTTCATGAAATGTACTCTACTCAACTGACTTTCATAGATTATTAGAGATTTCGGAATGAGTTGTGCTCTCAAGAGTATTTCTGGATTCTGAGAGGAGACCGTACGCTCTCTGGTCTGATTGTTTCAACAAATCGCTATGTTCTGAAGTCCAAATCAACGTATTCCTAACATTAATTTTTTAGTGTATGCACGTTTTTGGTACTCCTGAGTCATTACTCTGGGAATATTGGCCAAGACCTCTGAAATGTAGGCTGTGTTACAATTACCAGAGAAGTGAACTCTGTTGTTCCCTTTAAATTCATGTGCTTGTTGGTCACTGAGGAACAGTGATGTTCAGTAGAGTGTGTAGATCTTTTAAGGATCGAGTAGAGCTAACACTAGTTTTAAGATAGAGCAGAGTGCAGGGATGGAGATTTGCCATTTCCTGTTGACAGGCTTCAGAGGTCCAGAAAAAAATCAAGCCTACTGAAGTATTTTGTTGGTCGTCTTCGTCGTGAGACTGTCCTGAGTTGAAGGATTTTCCTCCCCAATTGACTTGTTGGGATTTATTTTGTGTCCTGAAGAGGACGCACTTCCATTGTGTGAAACCGTAATTTTCCTTTACATTTTAGGGAATAACATCTAGCAGAGATACTTCACTGAGTCTGGAAATTTCATTGTTCTGCATTGTGAAAACTGCAGCAGTGAATTATTTCCCTCTTTTATGTGGCAAGTGTGACAGTTGAGACAAATTACTGTTGCCTCTGTCTTCTCTTGTTTAGTATTCAAGGATCTGCTTGGTCTTTCTTGAAGTGTCTTTGGTCAAGGTTTTTCCCAAGGTTGAACTTTTTTTTTTTCTTATCTCCACCAGAGTCTGTGTGACTCTATATAAGGAATTGTAATGCACTGGGATGTCAACAGTGGACTCATTTTGTTGTGTAAATTGTGAGGTTTTATTCTGAATCACTGTTTATAGTGCAGTAGTTACTGAAGCCCAGGTTATCTAGCTGATTTTGTTGAGTCAGTGCATATAACTGCCTGATGAAAATGCTTCATTTGTAAAGCAAATTAGCCCATATAGGTTATTGCTTGTATATATTCTATTTATATGTGTGTATATATAAACTAATGAACAAAAATATATATTTATATATTTGTACATATACATATGTTTACGAAGACACCTTGATTGTAGGATTGTGACTGTAGAGGAGGACAGTTTGTCTTCACTAATTGTGCGTATTTTTAGATTATTTTTTTTTTACAAATTCCAGAATGACAAGCGTGTAACCAAAAGAAAGTGATAGTAATTAGCCAGCGTTGAATGGATGTATGCCATCACAATCTTTTGGACCTGACAGGGAGGTGAGAGAGACAAATATCATGAGGAAATGACAACTTGTTGTCGAGAACTTCCAAGATACTTTAAAAAAACAACCAAACAAAAAAAACCAAAATACACCACCTCAAAACCAAAACTCAAACCAATTAATTCTAGCTTTAACACAAAAAAAAAATAAAAAATGCTTGAAGTAGTTAGAAGTAAAGAAAATTGCAGTTTATACATGACTGGTGAGAGATGGACAAAAAGAAACATCTCAGAAGTTCTTGAGGAAGGAATAAAAATTGCCTAATTCCTTCTGCTGTTTCTCTTACCTTCCACTTTTTCTTGCTGTCTCAGTGTCCAGAATCATGCCATATCATGTCCAGAATTTGCCATGTTTTACCACTCCCTTTTAGTAGATACCTTTTTCTTTTTTATGCATTGACTTAAATCCAAAGGAAGGATTTATTTAAAAGAGCCTTGCTGTTGTTTTTTTTTCTTGTGCTACTGAGTTTGAGTTTCCATCTCTCTATTTTGAATTTCTACCGGGAATGTTTTCATCAGTATGAGCACTAAATGACCAGTTCAAACTTGCCTATGGAAAAGTTCCTTGATTACCTGATTACCATCTCTGCTGACAATAAAAATTGGTCTGCTCTGGGCAGCATTTTAAAATGTTTTGGCAATCTGAATTTTCTTGGCTGCTAAGAAGACGCGGGAAGAGACGTCAAATAGCTCTGGGATATATTTCAAAGTACAGACATTTAATAGCGTTTTAACTCCATTTACAGGCAATAACACCATTTCCTTTCTTAATAGAAAAGAAACCTCTTAAAGGTAGAATCCTATCAATTGAACTATTTTCCATTTCCTTCGCTGACATCCAATATCAACTCTCAAGTACATCCCATAGCGTTATGACAGTCGTAGCAATTCAGCCAGCCTAATAAATATATAACGATTCCCTTAATTCACAGTTTGTAAACAATGCCTTTGAACAGTCCTCCAGACATGGTTTTTATGAGGTAATTCATAAAATTTGTTTACATATCTGCTTTGACTGACTTATACTTTGGGAAAGCACCATTTTATTTTTTTTTTCACCTATTTTGCTTGTGATTGCGAATCCAGAAGTGTTTTCATTTTAATCGAGTTTATATTATTTTAAAAAAAAAATAAAAAAAGCAAAAAACCACACTTCATGTAAATTATCAGGTATGTAAAAGTAACAAAATTGTCAGTGGCTGAAGTAAGACAAAGATTGCCTGTAGATACGCAGCACTACTAATGACAAGAACTTTCTGATTTAAGACCTAACATGAAAACCATGTCAGTGGCTATCTTTCAGCTGACTTCAGTAGCTCCTTGAGCACCTCAGTGTAGTGTTACGCCACAACCTAGCACACTGAACAATTTAAATGACTGAGTTTACCTCATATTATAAATTGATGAATCACCTAATGCTATTTGGCTGCTTTGCCGTGAATGTAGTCGTTGAGTTGCATTTCTCGATGCTGTCTCAATCTCAGTAAAAAAAGACTTGTTAACTCTCAGTTACTAGGAAAAGATCACCAAAAGATGTAGCTGCCAAATTCTGACCAGCTGTAGACATTATATGCTGCATAAAACATTTAGTCAGTTCATTTGCACATAATCATTTTAAAAGGATGAAAATGTTTTTTAAATTCTTTGGATTATTTCTGCCTAAAGAAATACTATTCGAAATAACTGTCATTATTAAAAACTTCACATGACAAACAGGCAGCACCAGTGCAAATTTCCTGTTCATGCTTTTTAGCCAATATGCTTCATCTCTGATGCAGAACCAACCAAAGTGTGCTCCTCATGTGTACATGCCTTGGCCTCCTGGTGGAGTTCAAGGGGAGCTTAAATTTGTTGGTAAATAACTTGTTGGCTCTTGTTACTGACAGTAGTCAGAGTTTGCCCTTGTGTACCAAGGGTCAGGCAAGAGGTAATCTCTGTAGAAAACTGCTGCTGTGTCATGGAAACCAAATCCTTTGCATTAGTCAGTGCATAACAACTCATACAATTTGTAGGGGAGTTTTATAATTCCTTAAATTCGTAGCTTCTGCTGGGAATAAGAACTATGTTCAGTGGTCTGCCTGAAGTAACAGCATTATGTTTCTGTTCTGTCTTCTTGGTATTGGAGACACCGATGAAAATTGTAGTTATCTAGTGCTGTTACGTGAGTCTTCCATAGAAGGGATTGTAACTACATAGAAATATCCGTAGCAGTCCATAGAAGAGGCATCTGGCGTAGCCGACTGCAGGCAAAATTGTTGGGGGAGGGTCACACTAGTGACACTCTCCCTCATCCTCTTTTTTTTTTACTTATTGCAGGTGGGCATAACATCCATGTGCCACTTATCAGAGCTGCTTTTGCTCTATCACTATGTGGAGCTACGTGTTATTTATCCATTACAAACTCAGGCAGGTCTACTGAGAGTAGTCTACCCGTAGTTGTCCTACCATATAACATTTAAGGTAACAACCACCTCCATAAAGTGAACATGAGGCCATCAAGTGTCTCTGGTTTTACCTACGTGTACTTTTCCAGAGAGAGACTTGCAAATACCATGCTAAAATACGTCCTAATAAATCAAATTCAGTATCTGAAATGGTTTGAATAATTGTACACGACACATGAGTTTTGCTGTGCACAATAGAGAATTCTAATGCTGAATTAGTAGATGATTTATGGTTTTACAGTAGCAAGTCAGTAGTCATTTAAAAAAACCCTGAAAACCTGAATCAAGCAGGAAGAGCTTTTGGTAAGATAGGTGCTCAGCAGAATACAGCACTTGCATGTTCTAAGAAGAAAGGGTTAATACCTCTCTAGCCAAACTGAGAGCAATGTCCAGCAGGGGGAAAGAGAGACTGAAAATGAAATCTTAGAAGGAATATCGCTGATGGATGGTTGAAAAAATCCCTTAAGAAATGTGATCAGAGCTCTATCAGGAGGAATGGATGAACCTGTGACTTGGGCAATACTAATGAAAGTAGTTGCAAAATATCTCTGTGAATCACTAAGTGGAAAAAAATGATTAAGATTTAAACCCAGGAAAAAATAAGAAGTCATAAAGAATTTTCAGACTAGCCAATTACAGTCTTGAATACAATTAATTCTGTGAACACAAGTATCATCTAAGCCTTGCTCAGGGAAAGGGATTTTGGAATCTTACCACAAATACTATGTGGTTGATGTAAAGAGTTGCTCTATATTTAAAACAGATCTTTTTTTAAAAAAAAAAAAGATCAGTTTCTGAGCTCTGGATCTTTCCTGTCATCTTTCAACAAGAGGAGCAATGCTATTTTGACTAATAAATTAAGGACACTAATCATGGAGGTATCCAAGATGTCCCTTAGAAGATTAGTGAATATAAGATTCAAGAGGAAAAACAATTGCAGGAAAACTACGTGAGAGCTTTTCTTGAGGAACCAGTCACTTTCCATACACTATCGCAATCATTTAGCTGGAGTTTGGAATTTATGTGCTAGTGATTCTTCCAATAAATTAATTAGATAAAATACCCTTGAGTTTCTGCTGCCTTAGACATGAAACATTTCTGAAAGCATAGTCTGCTTTCATGCAGGGCTGGCTTGAATTTGATGTTGGATGGCAAAACAGACTTTGAGAGTGGAATGGAATGGTTTTTATGCTTTTCACTGTCTTTTAGACAAGTGAGAAATACCTGTGGTCACACTCAGCATTAGTTATTTTGTTAAATAATTGTTATGTGGAAGCTGTTACTGTCCAAACATTAAAAAATACTAGGCTGACTTTCTTTGTATTATAATTAACTGTGGAAAAACTTTGTTGGAAGTAATTTCAGGACGTAAAGTGGGCCAAATTTATGACAAATGTTTGACTAATAAGTGTGAGATGCACAAGGTATATTTTGCCAACATCTATTTCATATTCCGTGTACATAATGCAAGGTGAGACTGTGTTAGCTTTTGGAATTGGACTTAATGATTCTCATTATTTTTAAATTGTTTGAAATGCAAATATCCATCACGAGTTGACCGACGTTTCACTTTATATATTGGAATGTAAGGCACTTTTTACTTGCTTAGCTGTTTATAATCTGAAGACTATTCCATTTATGGTGTTTCCATACAGAGTATCTGTCTTTAACATTGCACAGGAATCTTTAATTCTGCATTTCTCCTTAACAATGTGGCCAGATTTACAGTTTCAGACACATTATTACAAGTTGTATCTGTCGTTTCTATGCTTTAAATAGAAAGCTTTTAATTCTGTGTGCCTACTTCAATTGTTCGCGTTCTTTTCAAAACTTCACTCAGTTTTAACTGAACCTATTGGTTAATTTGCACTAGTGCACGCTCAGTGAAAGTTACATTTGGCTCAAAATCGTCTCCAAAGATGTAATCCCAACTGAATGTGCTGAAGTGCAGAGATGGAAGGTATGTGCTGAGATCTATCTTTTGATTAAGTTCCTGCTGGAATTTAAGTAGAACAGGAAAAAAAAAAAAGACTGTGGTACCCTTGCCACTACTCACAGCAGTGCAGAATAGAATTGAATAGAGGCCGTAAAACTTGCAGTATGTCTCTGAATGTGCTGGCTAAAGTAGACACGGCATTAATGATGATAATTCTGGCAAATCCACATCCTCGGTGACAAATTTCTCCTGGTTAGCTTTTTTGTATGGGCATCATCTTGTGAAAAATCTCTGTACATAAAAGCAAGTGTTTATAGTATTACTGACTGGGGAGTGATCCAATTGATGCCTCTTCACCAACAGACACTATATAAGATAGCAGTGTGAAATCTTTGGTGTTTTTTTCCTTTTTTTTTTATATTACTGTGCTTGGGAAAACAAGCTTCTAATGACAGCTACTCTACAGAGCAATACCATACATATCTGTCCTATGAGAGCAGCCATTTAAATTCTGTTAGGAACAACTGGATAAAATGTCAGTCTGGTCTACATTCTAGATCTAAAGAATTTAATTAATTCATACTTCCTTTGCTAATTGTGTTTTGAATATTCTGTGCCTTAAAATTTATAAGGTGCAGATATGTCATAGAAGCTAGGTAAGTTAGCATCACTTGAAGGGAATTAGTTTTTGGACAGATTGAATATCTGCTTTGTTTGATAGCTTGTTTTTGATGAGAGCTAGTAGTAGATACTTCTGGGGAAAAAAAAAAAAATCCAAGAAATAGAACATGGATATAGTCATTCTCTCAGAGAATGTCTTTCCAGTTTCTGGTAACCTGGAATCTAAGGACTCAGAGCTCAAGATGATGTTTGTATGGAAAGGTCTTCCTTTTGTGTTTTAAATTTGCTGCTTAGAAAGCTTATTTTCAATTCCATTCTTTGAGTGAGACAGACAGTTCATGGCATGGTTGTACCCTGAATCACTGTGTGTAAGTCTAGGATTTTCAAGGTACTGAAGTACTGTTTCTATGGCAAATGTTGCCTTAATAAATGTTGTAAAATGTACTGGCAAGTTGCTCTCTCAGAATATAGCTTTTTGAAATCTATTTTACTTGTCTTGCTGTTGTTGTTCTCCTTTATTTTTTTTTATTAATTATACAACAGTGTCTAGGAATTAGCTTCAGCATATCAAAATCTATAGGAGTCAGGCACCATATATATGTGATTTTTAAAATAAATGTCCTAGCTGCCTTTTCTAATGGAGAAATACTGCCTTGTTTTTTGATTTTGAGGGGTTTTTGGTGTTTAGGTAGTTTTCTTTGAATAATTGTGAAAAATGACATTTGAACTACGATTACACTAGGAATGAGTATAAGATGAAGCTTGTAGCAGAACCTTATTTCTCCTGTGATAGCAGGAGAACCTGGTGTTGGAAATATTCTTTACACAAATAACGTGAGAGGAAAGAGTGTTGATAAGGTGAGGCACTCAGAAAATACTCAAGCTAAATAATCTGATAATCTAACAAGAAAGACTTCTTCAGAAAGGGAATGGGAATGTTCATTGAGAGAATTGCCTAGTAACTCTCCTTATAAACTAAGATTTCTCCCAATCTCGGCCAACTCCACCCCAGTCCCTCGAAGAATAAGGACTGGATGAATTATTTTTGTTTCGTTTTACTATCCCTCTAGTATCTTAGCTTTATGTTTTATGTCACCCACATTTCTTTAGATAAAGATCCAAGAGCTCGTTGCTGTCAAGTTGTGTGATTGTCAGAGCTGTCCTAAATTGGATTGCGTGGAAGCTGGCACGGAGTTGCAATTTCAGTGTTTTTCTGTGCCTTTGACCTGCAGGGACTCATCTTGTTACCTCTACTCAGAGCTATGTTGAACATTTGTAAAGAAGGTGTTGGTGTCCCTCTTGCATTCATCAGGCAGTGATACCGGAAAGATGAATCGGATGCCCCTTACTCTTCATTTGGGGTGGAGACTCTAACACAAGAATTTCATCTCACAACAGCAGTGCTTGTAATTAACTCTGCGAGTTGGCCTCTTCTGGTTGGAAGAGTCTTAAAAAGCCATTGTGCCAGCTAATGGGTGGGAAATTTTCTCTACCTTGTTAGTTGGAGCACTAATGTGGAAGGATCAAGTCCTAGTCCTTACTCCACTTACTGTTTTAATCTACAACTCCCACCCAAGAGACTGCAAGACAGCTTGTTGGTGATACTTGCTAGTCTCATAGCTAAAGAGTCTTCCTGGGGATGTGGTGACTGAGAAGGAATAATTTTTGTCTAAAGAAGGTTTCACATTTTTCTCCTTTTTTTTTTTTTTTTTCTTTGAATGTCTGGATTGTAAGAAACATTCCCCACTGTTTTAGTTATTAAAGCTGCACTCTGTTTCTGATTGCTTTGTGAGTCTGAAGGCTTTTCTAAACAGAATCTAAGTTAATTTAGAGAGTTTAATACTGATTTGAAACGGTGTTACTAAGGGCAAAATTTGGTCCCAAATGGTGCTTTGATGCGGTGGTTATGATAGAATCACTCAAAATTCCTTAACTGTGACTATTAGAGCTAAAATCTTTCGGGATACAGTTAGCTGGCTTGCAATAATTAAAGCAATTTCTTACTGTAATCTGACTTTAGTCAGGCATACCTGAGAGCTGAAATTAACCTTTTTTAAATTCCTGTCTTTCACACTTGAGAGGTCTTTGAAGTGTGAGTATAATAGAATGATTCTTTTGCTTATTTTAGCTTGCAATAGAGATTTTTTTATTATTATCTTATTTTCCTTTTGTGTGGCAAGCTCTTGGTTTAAGCTAGCTCTCTCTCAAGTAAATCTTTTGTATCTGTTTGCTCATTTGAGTCTGGATGAGCTATTTACTTTCAGATTAAGGTAGATTCTGTGAGAAAGTTAGGCAGGGTTTTGATCTGGATTACTTTGCCTAGTTCAGTTCTCATTTACACTTATAATAAATTTGCTATAACTGATGGCAGAATTTCTGGTCAGAGTAGCCTGCAAGTATACATCCCAGTACTGAAAAACCGTATTTTATCAACCTAGATGCTACAGGTGAAAGTTACTAATCAGCAGAAGTCATGAGACATCGAGTGAAATACTGAAAAAATGGTATTTTTGTTTAGGAGTTTCTGGGTTTCATCACCTGTCTCTGCATTTGCACTTGTTTCCTTTTCTCAGACATTAAGCCTTGTCCCTGCCTCGAGTGTCTCTTCTTGGCTTTTCTTAGTCTGTAAAGTTCTGGACTATCCTAGTTTTAAATTTTCCAGAGAACCTTTTCTCGGTGATGCACCAAATGCTTTTAACTACCTGGGAAAATATTCCAAGGCTAGCGTTTGTTTATAAAATTTTAATATCATTATTTTCATTTATGTTTTCTGTGATGGTTAAATCCTCTCCAACTGTATTATTTAACCTTATAAATATATTTGAATTTTTAGGGTTCTCTGTCCTCATTGAGGAGAGCCATTCAAATGTAGTTTTACCTAAATGTTGTAACATAAAACTCCTTCAGGCATTTAATTCCTTCTCTGTTCTTCAAGTCTGTTCTAATTTGGCAATAACTTTCTGGTCGTATGCCCAGAACTGAACACACTGTTCCAGAAGTACGGAAGGACAGGGTACCAAGTACTCAAACACTCTCGTACATAGTTTTTGGTGTACACAACTCAGCCCTGCAAAGGTTTTATGGCTACCAATTCACACCAGTGAAATATATTGTTTTCTCTCTTCATTCCCTTGATTTGATGTTGCTCTGAAAACGTCTTCTTTTTATTCAACAACTGTTCCAAACTATTTTTGCCAGTCTAGTCCAATTTCATTATTTTCAGATTATGTTTGGAAAATCTGTGTCTCATTGGTATTACTTTCTCTCTGGTGTGATTTGTACCTTTCTTCAGCTTATTACTTAGTGAATCTTCTGGGTCATTACTGAAGATGTTGAGTACTAGGCGTAATAAAGATCTATATATCATCCTAGAAGAGTCCTTTCACTGCTCAATGTCTTAAAACTCTGAGCGTAGATTATTAGCATTTTCTTCCCTTATGAATTCAAATAAGTATGAATTAATTTTGTGACTGTTCAATCACTCACTAAAATAGGAATCATTTTCATTCATTAAATGGCTTTGTTTTCCTTTTCCCTGTGCTCTTCTGAATAACTATGAAATTCAATCAGAAATCGTGGAAAAATTCAATGTCTGTTTTCTTCCCAGGGGATTGACAATTCCTTTTTTTTCCCCCACTGTTTTTAAATTGACTTTTGATATTGCTTTCTAATACTGCTTTCTCATATTATTAATGCAGGCTACTAGATAGAAATGACCCGACATAGTTCATAGGCCTGATTCTGAGAAGTGATCAAGCGTATCCTTACATGATTTCTAGAAAAAGGAGACATCAAAAATTTTCCCTCTCTAACCAATGTGGTAGGCCCCCTCTCATAATATGCAGAACATAGTTTTCAGGGCTAGAAGCCCGTTATTCAGCGTATTGTTTCATTTCTCTTCTTTGAAAGTACATATATATGAGTAAGACTTTTCAAGATACGACTTTTAGTGATTAATTAAGTGGATAATATAGTGTAGAAATTTCTACTTGGAGACTTTCTGGCTCGTGTGAGAATAATGAGCTCTCTTCTATCCCTCCATGTGTCCCCTCAGTGCTAGTTCTTCAGCCTTTTGTGAGCAGAGGTGGAAAACTGGCAATATTAAAGGGCAAATCCAGCTCAGGAAGGGAACACATCCTATAAAATGCCTTCCAAGTCTAATGTTTTGATTTTTATCTGAACATGTTAAAATGTATTATACTGAGGCAGAGATGATAACCATTTTTTCAAGCCTGAACTTTATTTTTCCTGTACTGTGGACTTAATGACACAGCTTTAATACAATATTTCATTGGGTACATTCAACAAAGTCCAGTTAAGTTTGAACTAAACAACATTATCTTACCCTTTCCTGAGCTTCATGGTGTCCTTTGTATTTTTTGTATTCCTTTAATATTTTAAACTCTTTAATTCTTTTTAATTAATTTGTTCTGGTTAGTTTGTGTGTGCTACTGTGTTGCTCCTGGCTGGCTGGGCTGGAATTCTCGGGTGCACGGAGGGTATTTCTGCTGCATGCTCAAACTGAACGACAGCAACAGTGCAATATAACCCCTGACAGGCTCTCCCTTAGAAAGAATGAAGTACAGACTTGTCCATAAGTTGGATAGTTGCTTCCTAGAATGTCAATGGGAAAAAAAAAAAAAGCAAGCTACTCAGGGTTTGTTTGATTACAGACTCCAGTGACTCTCTGACATTTTGGCTCTTTGTGACCCATCCTCTATCGTACAATTAATCACTTCTCATATAGTATCTCCTTCCCCACCTCACCTAGGTGCAGCTGTTCCACTCTCTTCTTTTTTGATCTCTGCTGATCAAAGCTGTTCAATATCCTCTTGTTTCCACTATAGCTCCTTACCTATTTGTCTGCCCAGTAGGATGCTTTCTCCTTTATTATGTCTGGACAAGAAAAAAGCCTGAGATAACAGGTGCAATAGAATTGCAACTTGCTTTCAGTTTCTAGATCTCTTTTGGTAATGTCCTTTGGCTTTCAGCACAAGCAATTGGTCTGCAGTCTCCCTGGATGTGAGGCATGCTCGTTGAAGTGGGAATCTTCTTGTTATTTAGCCACTAGAGTCAATAGAAATTGTTGAATATGTTAATTTTTGTGGATTTCTACATTGAGCAATGCTGGAGGAATTATTGACAGGAAAATGTATCTTCTAAGTTGCAGAAGAATATTCCATTCCCAGTCAGATTTCAAGTGAGTATACTGGAGAAATTCTTTTTGTTTATGGGAAAGAAGTGCTCCTGAAATTGTAGGAATGCTGTAACCTTTAAGAACAATGCACTTTGCGTATATTATTATGTGAAACATCTAATGGTCATTGCTGAGTTTTTAAAAGGAGAAAAATGACAAAAAAATATTGCAGTCCAAATGGTTAAGTTTTGGCATGGTTAGAATAATGTGAAGCAGGGCAAGTAATGGAAAATGCTAAATTACTAATTCTACAAAGAAAGACCTTAATAGTAGCTGTCCCTTGGCAATGAAAACAATGGCTATGAAGTCCTATAGAAATAGCTGACTGATCTCCTTTTGTGTACTCTTAAGTATGAAAAAGGCATGACAAAACTAGAAACATTTCCAGAACAGTGGAAACTGGAGAATTCCAAATGTTTCTACCATTGGTTCCTTTTAACCAGCTGGACAGATATTTCATAGTATAGATTTTATAGAATAAAACTGTAAGTCAGGGTTCTAGAAACTAAAGGCAATTTTAATTTGTATCTACTCTCACAGTCGAATATCTGTCAAATTTCTTATGTTTTCTGACCACTCAAATTCATAACTCTCTCAAAAGATCTTTTTAAAACAGACCTATTTATATAACTGAGGAAAAAAACAGGGAGAGACCTTCATGAGATGAGTGTTGACCTTTAGAAAGTGAGTCCCTACAGAAGAATTAGCCTTTTTGCTGTGCTTTTTAATTTTGTAGTTCTGTAGCAAGGAATTCTTTCAGAAGCTTTCTTCGCTGTTCCTCAACAGTATCTGTAATTAAGTAAAAATGAGATGGAATGGACATGCAGCAAAGGACTGTAGACATGTTCACACATTTTGATAGTGTATTGGGTTTGGGTGAGCTGGGATTAATGTTCCCCAGAGTAGCTGTTAGGGTGCTGGGCTTTGGATTGGGAGGCAGATCAGACGCCGGTGTTGTGGCTGCTGCTGAGCAGCGCTCGCACGGCACCAAAGCTCCTTCCAACATCTTCCACCCCAGCCCAGTGAGATGAGGTGGGTGAGATCTTGGGAGGGGACACAGTCAGGACAGGTGGCCCAAACTGACCCAAGAGATATTCCACACCCTGTGATGTCAGCTCAAGTATAAAAGGGAGAGAAAGGAGGAGGGGGTTGAGGTCATCTGTTTGTGAAGACGCTTGTCCTCCAAGCAACCGCTACGTGTACTGGGGCCCTGCTTCCCGGGAAAGGCCAGACATCGCCTGCTGATGGGAAGTAGAGAGTAAGATCTTGTTTTGGTTTTTTGCCTTTTCCTATTAAAGTGCCTTTATCATACCCCATGGGCTCTTCCCATCTTATTCTCTCCCGCCTTGTTGTGCTGAGGGAAGTCGGGGGGAGTGATAGAGCGACTTGGTGGGTACCTGGTGCTCAGCCAAGGTCAACCCACCGCAGATAGATTCCCTTCCTGTAGCATTGATTCATCTGCATCATATTTTGAAATGCACAAGGTGTAAAATGAATCCACTCTTGTAACTATCTGAAGTGCAATTATCTGAATGTTTGCAAGCTGTTTCTAGAATAGACCCTTCCCAAGCTACTTTAAATTTTATTGTACGTGTCTCAAATTATGGCAGATCACATCCTTGAACAATATAAATATAAAACACAATATAAACCGCGTCACTCCACTTAAGTCAGCGGAGCTGTGTGGATTTTCTCTTACGAGAGCAGTACCCCAAAGTCTGTAAGTTCCCACTGCAAATCTGGTGTTCCGGTAAATGCTAGCAATTTGTGTGTGCCGATTCTGAGAAATCAGTGTATGAATAACTCCCGATGCCTGGTTAATTGCATTCCCTTCCCGTATCAGAGGTGCTCCAACTGTGGAGTTGTGGAACAAAGCCCTTAACAAGCATCACTCTGTTTGCATAGCAGCTCAAGAACAATAAGAAAACACTCAGATTTGACAGCTAACTATGATAAGTATGTGTAAAGGAAAATATCCTCTCCTGGAAAACCAGTTTAAGATTTCTGGGGAGTGGAGAATGGAATATTGACAAATTAAAGGATAAACTGGTGAAAAAGGCAAAGGAGATAATTTGCTGCTTTTCTATTCATCCTTTTTGTTGGTGGTTGGGTTTTTCTTTTGTGTGTTTGG
Organism: Baryphthengus martii; assembly: GCA_013396935.1. Taxonomy (NCBI): domain Eukaryota; kingdom Metazoa; phylum Chordata; class Aves; order Coraciiformes; family Momotidae; genus Baryphthengus; species Baryphthengus martii. The sequence continues at coordinate 19,563 of VWZK01006474.1, read as the reverse complement.
TTTGGCTTGCGTTTGTTTTGTTTTGTTTTTGTTTTTTTTTTTTTTGTTTGGTTTTGTTTTTTTGGTCATTTTGATTCTGATTTGTCCAGCAAGTGAAATGGCTAAGTCCAGTGTCTCACCTGAACATTGAGTGTCACTGATGAGCCTCTCAGTCTCTGTGAATTCTGAAGCTTACAGATCCTTATCAAGAAAAGCTAAAGACATCAGGATCTAGTCCTGATACTCTTTGCTCCTGCAAACTGGGAGCCTTATCAAACCTAGAAAGGTCCCTTATGCAGATATCCGAGATAGCAAAGAGATTGGTTTTGTAATAAAAGTTCACATGCTCATCAACAGTAACCAAATATAGTTGCAGGAACTTGTAGGAAATTCTAGTTGATTCAAGCCAACGCTGATGGAAGCTTTGAAATCTAAAATAAAATTTAATTTGAGAGTTAACAATTCAAACATTTAAATACAGATTGGTTTTCTAATTTGTCTGCAGGGCAGTAGAAGTCTAGAGCTGACAAGTGAGGAGGAGGAGACAGTGGGTGGGAGGAACAGGGGAATTTCTCCTTTTTTTTTTTTTTGTTTTATTTTGTTCCCCCCACAGCGTGAGTTTGCATCTAGGTTGATATAAGTAGCTCATGAAACTGCACCCTCACCCTTTTCAGGCTCGTTCTTGTACCTATTTGTGCCATAGGTGCTTTGGAATATTACTCTAAAAGAAAGCAACCAGACTGTAGGAAAACAGTACAAAGTGCTGCAGTGCAGGGTGCTGGAGAATTGGCAGAGGACAATCAAGTGTCTAGCTACATAAAGCTGGATGTGAGAGATACAACTCAATTTCTGAACAGTGGAAGAACTGGTGAGAATGTAAGGATCTAATATGCTCGGAAATGTCTTCCTGAAAATTCATACTTTTCTCGAAGCGTTTTTTTTTTTTCTGAAACCTGTTGGAGAGAATTGATATGTTCAGCAAGGAGTTTGAAAACTTTCTAAAAGGTCTTGACCTTCTGTGAGTTACTTCTTCTTCGTTAAACTTGTAGCACGTTCCAAACTTGTTTTTCAGTAGCGCAATGATGATTTCCAGACCTTGTGGAAGCGTGATATAAGTACATTATCTGTCTCTGAGCATAATTACCAATCTCATTGTATTTCAGAAATGAAATGTGACTATTAATACTCTGTAAATCAAATGAGGTTCCTTTCGTGAAAATGGAGTCCATTTGTGTTAGAGAAATGAGGCATAAAAGAAAGGTTTATGGAAATATAAGCTCTTCTCTTAATTTTCTCCTCATGTTGATACTTTCATATTTTTGGTATTTGACTTCATAAATTATTTAAAAAATAGATACACTGGGAACATAAAAGCTCAACTTTCAGTAAATACTTACGCTTAGGTTTAAGTACCATTGGAGTATCAAATGGAAAGATAAATACTTAGCCAAGATTTTACTAGATTTTACCTTGATATTTTGCGTTGCTCATTTTGCATCTCGGTGGTCTACTCTTCAAGGTTTTTGCTCTAAAATTTTCATCTTAAAAAAAAACGCTGTGAAATCAGATTTGAGATTATAAAATGGTAACTCCCCAAAGTCTCATTTGTTTTGTCACAGATGATACTGCCCATATCTGTGCATGAAAGTCATACCTTCTATATTACCAGTCTTGCCAGTGGGTAGATCCTCATTTGCACTCTTCTGAGAGCTGGCCTTTATTTCTCACTTTGTTGCCACGTTTCTGGACGGAGCTCAGATAAAACTGCAAATCAATAGTTTCTGGGAAGCCATGGTCCCAGAAGTCTATTGAGAAAGGTAGAGACTCTTTCATTGGTCTTCATGGAAGTTTAGACAGAGCACGTTGAGATTTTGTCAGCCCTTCGGGTCATGGGAGTTAGTTGTCAGCATCAGAACCTTGTTTGAAAATTCTTAGGTGGTTCCAGTCTTGAAAATCTCCCTTGATATCTGTACTGGGGTTTACATACAGTTTTCCTCATCATAATTTGTGGGGAAAATAATACCGTGTTTTCTCTGTGAAGTGCTATAAAATCCAGTGACAAAGGGTGTTATATAAAGATTTTTTTCAAGAAGCTGGAGCTATGGAAAAATGTCCAGAGTGAGGAAGAGCATTAAACTTAGTAGTATCCATTTACCTTCAACAAGACCAAGTACTTAGTCCTGCACTTGGGCCGCAACCACCTCAGGCAACACTGCAGGCTTGGGGCTGAGTGGCTGGAAAGCTGCCCAGTGGGAAGGGACCTGGGAGTGCTGGCTGAATATGAGCCAGCAGTGTGCCCAGCAAGGCCAACAGCATCCTGGCTTGTATTAGAAATAGAGTGGCCAACAGGACCAGGGAGGTGATTTTTCCCCTCTGTACTCAGCACTGGTGAGGCCACACCATGAGTACCGTGTTCAATTTTGGGCGCCTCAATACAAAAAAGACGTCGAGGTGCTGGAGCACGTCCAGAGAAGAGCAACTAAGCTGATGAAGGACCTGGAGAACAAGTCTTGTGAGGAGTGGTTGAGGGAGCTGATGACGTTTAACCTGGAGAAAAGGAGGCTGAGGGGAGACCTTCTCGCTCTCTACAGCTTCTGAAAGGATGTTGTAGAGAGGTAGGCGCTGGTCTCTTTTCACAAGTAACTCGTGACAGAACAAGAGGGAATGGCCTCAAACTGCACCAGGGGAGGTTTAGATTGGACATTAAGAAAATGTCAGAGCTGTCAGGCATTGAAACAGGCTGCCCAGGGAGGTGGTCACCATCCCTGGATGTATTTAAAAGCCGTATAGATGTGATACTTGGGGATATGGCTTAGGGGGGGAACTTGGTAAAGTAGGGTAAATGGTTGGGCTCAATGATCTTAAAGGTCTTTTCCAACCTAAGTAATTCTATGATTCTACCTTATGTACATGTGTTTTCTAAAAAGAAATCAAAGAAACTTGCATTGAATTTGAGCTTTTCTTAGCTAGTGAAAAACTCAAGGGGAAAAAAAAAAAAATCTATTCTTTCATCTCCTAGGGACTGTAGACAGAGGTTTAGTACATAGCTTTCTCTAATTCTTCTATTATTGTGAATTATCTTAACTTCTGCTGACAGCTTCTAACCTCTTTTTATAATAAAAATCATTCTTCATATTTGATCATTCTTTTGCTGCATCAAACTGGAGCTCGAAGCGTTATTCCTAGATATTCTTCTCCAACAGTGTAGGGTTGCTGCTAAAAAATTACTTCCGTTATTGCTTTATTATTTGATATTACAATAACTCTCACCATGTCACTTTTATTCTTGCCATTTTGAAAGAACCAGTAGTGGCTGTTTTGGAGAAAGTGCAAGAATAAAAATATGGGAAAAAAATTAGAGCCAGAAGTTGTTTATAAAATCATAAGCTTTGATTGTGGTTTAATCACAAACATAAGTTTGAGACTAGGTCAGATTTCTCTTGATTGTCATCATTGTTTAGGTACTTTGTGCTTAAATGTTGTACTGAAATTGTTGTGCCTTTGTGTGAAATTGGAAATTTTTCCGTTTTTCTTAGGAATGGGGTCATAGAGGTCATCACTCTCTTCACCTCATTATCTGTATGCGTTACCCATGCTGTTACCCACTCTTACAGCATTTACTTCAGTAGTGAGGCCGGTTCCTAAATTATTTATTTCATAGTGCATCCTCCTTTCTTGAATTAATGTTTAAAAAACAACCCCTGCTATACGTTACGATAACTGTCTGGTTCTTGTTGGGTCCCACAGTAGGTGTAGGAGAATCATTTGTAGTGGAAAATGAACTATTTCCTAAAAATATATAGAACTCTCTCTCAATGCCACTTATTGTCATAACCAGATGAGGAGGTCAGAAAGCCTCATAGCTTATTTTCCTCATTCCAATTCGTGGAAGAAACCTTGCTTAAAAAAAGACACTGTGAAACAGAAGAAATGCTGTTTGTTTAGATTTATACAGCTTGCTTTGCTAGGAAATGCTGTGCAAAGTAAGTCCTAAGCGCATGATTTTAATACTGCATGAAGGTTCCTGCTGAAGATCCTGTAGCATCTGTCTCTAAAACAGTGAAATGTCACACAAATATATAAAACCGTATTGAAAGCTTACTGAGTCAAACTGGCCTTGTAGACTTGAGGAGTACCCTTTCTCCCATGGTGAGAAGCCGTGCCTGACATTAAGGGAGTAAGAAGGAACTGTGGCCTGAAGCTGATGTTGGGAGTGAGCCCGTTATCAAGGCTGCTTTGAATATAGGCCACGTGGCCGTGGCCTTTTTGCTGCTTCATGGCACCGAAGCCGCTGAGCAGATTGTGCACGAGGGTGGTCGCTGGTGGTGTCAAACGCGGGGCGATGAGCGTAAAAGAGCTGACGCTGCAGTACAGAGCTGCAGCATCTCTACTTGACCCCAGCAGGCGGTTATTTATACATCCCAGCACCGCAAACGGGTGAGATTATTGGCTTAGCAGGATGAAAGTGCGTGTGTATGTAAGGAGACCAGCCACAGGCCACATGATTAGCCATCAAATATGATTTTCAATCAGGACTTATATGAGATTTGATTATTTGCTGATCAGCTGAAAACATCTCTATTAAGGCTCCGTGATGAATTGGAGAACTTTCTCCCTTTGTCTCCACTGAAGCTAACCAAGTATCTGAGTTCATTGCCTATTCAAGACAAATTACTTAATCTGTTTTAAAAGATCCATGAACCATGTCAGAATTAATCAGTAACAGTTGTTGGTATTAACCTAATGCAAAAAGACGGCATCTTTGTCCATCTGAATCCGCAGAAGACATCCACTTTAAATCCCTTCCACAACACATTGGTCATCTGAATGTTTAAAAGTCCTTGGTCGGTGGGAACAGTGTGTTGGACAAATGCAGTCCAAGATTTCTAATTCTTTTTTCAACCCGTGTATACAACCAGTAGCTGGAATGGCAGCAGTTGAAATATGCAGGTAACACACAGCTTTATTCTGCACCTTTGTTGAACTGGCTCGGAATAAAATTGAAAGACATAAGTTGATGATCAAAGGGATGATTTTTTTTGTTTTTTAATAAGTCATTGAGGAGTTACTTTGATGGAGGAAACTGTACAATTATATAGCTATGACCAGAGTGATGCAAGATTCTTCGAGGATGTTGCTGTTTGAGGACTTGGGAGTCAAAGAATATACTGTCATCTAGGTAGGCTAGGTAAGCCCCAGCCTGTCCCAATAATTAACTTTTGGTATGTTTTGCTTTAAGGTTTAGATGTCACACTCTAGAATATGCTTGAGTGTGAAGCTTGAGTGTATACTCAAATTCAGAGTCAGAGTTTGGCTTCAATATATTCCATATCCTTAATCTATAACGGGCTACCTGATGATCTCGGGTGGAAAGCGTGACTAACAGTTCTCCAAGCAAAAAGTAATTTAAAAAGAAGGATGTGAAAGTTTTACTTATGCAGGCAGCACTTTCATTTGGAGGCCTGTTCAAGACTGTAAATTGAACTCTGTTGGGATGTAAGGAAACGTCGCTGTATTCTGCTCCCGTACGTAGTACTGTTCTCGAACACGGCTTTTTCTAGCAGCAGAAAAATACGTAGAGCGGCAGGCGTGCTTGCCTGGGAAGAAGAACGCTGATGAGGTGTCTCATTCCACTTCATGTATCTTCTGATGAGGATGTGTGCACAAATGCACATCCTGAAATGCAATCTGACAGTTTTCTGATGGCCTTAGTGGAAAGAAAAAAAAAGTGTCAATGAAAAAAAAAAAAAGAGGCAGGTTCTTCTTAGTAAATTTCCACTGATCTCCAAGTTGTAGACCAACTTTTCATATGAATACACTGGAATTAAAAAAATAATAAATAAATGTTTATAGCAGCAAAAGAAATCGTATTCAGATTTTTGAAGTGACCTTTTTTGTCTCCATATACTATCTGATTTTGATTGCATGGCTGAATTTAAGTCTAGTGTTCTGCCATCTGTCTTTCCAAACACTGTAGTGTGTTAATAATTTTTTTTTTTTTTTTCCATCAGTCACTCATTGTAAACAAAATCTGTTGTTGGTTCTTGCTTGAGTACTTTTTCCTAAGCTTTTACAATATGTCTTGGCACTACAGTCAGTCTGAAATATCCTTTCACTGTGTGTTAAGTTAATGATCAGAGCTGATGAAATTCAAAATGATGTTCTTATTGCACACCTGCTAATGCATAGGGACGTGGACTGCAGTAAAGCTTTATATGCCACCTATGGTTAGTGAACCACTGTGCTAACATAAAGAGATAACAATTCTAAAGTTGAATTTATTCCGAGGCCACGTTTCTGAAAGTTAAGGAGAACCCATTTCTTTTTTTGGTTTGTTGGAACGCTGATGCCGATGGCATCTTTTCTTGAAGGACTGATAAGAGAACAGTGTACAACATATATGTGCAGAAAAGAAAACTGGAAAAGTGTGTAAAATTTTAGCTCAACAGCTATTATGTATTCCTTGAAAAAGGCTTATGGGAACTTTGCATGGCTCGGTGTAGATGTGCATACAGTCTTAAATAAGAGAGAATATGGAGATAAAAGATAAAGTGGTTGTTTTTCTTGGTGATGCTTGTGGTTCCCTGTTACAATCATATTTAAAGTTAAAAAGCCTTTCAGATTTTATGGGGATACCTCTTAGAAGTGTAAGCTTAAATTCTTTTTGTAAATAAAGAAAACAATACGTTGAACGTGCAACTTCAAACTATAAGCTTATCCTACACTTACATGCTAAAGGCGTTTTTTTTAATATTAAATCTTACTAATTAAAGATTAAGAGCTAAGGAAGGTTTGTATATTGATATACAAAACTGCTTCTCTAATACACTTTAATTACACTAAGTAGTTGTAATAACAGACTTCTTTGTCCCATTGGGCAACAAGGATGTGCTCTGGTAATTCAGGATGTAATGGCTCACTCTTCAACTCCACCATTCTCTAGGAGCACTGACATGACTTTGAGTCCTATTTGATTCGCAGAAAATGCAGACAACTATCTGCAAAGTGCTGAGATATCATGGAATAAAATGGAAATGTTCTTTTAAGAAAAAGATTTATGACGCTCTAAAGATGCAACCTCGACTGCATGTAGGATCCGGTCTTAGAAAGAAGCAGATCTCTCGCAAAGAGGATTGTGGATTTCCTGTCTTTGTCCTTAAGTCTCAATCTTAAATCTTGTTTCCTGGGGGAATGGCAGCCCATCTTTCCCCTCAACAAAAGGATGTGTGATCCTTCATATGTAAGGCTTAGCTGCCCGTGATAGGAAAATATTACTGATCTTTTTTTAAAATTTTTGTAAACTTTTTCTGTGGGTTTTTTTTTAAGTAATATTGACTGTTTTTAAAATACTGATAGGTATAGAAGTCAACAGCTGTGTCCCTAAAATGTTATTTGAGGGTTTTGAGAATTAAGTTGTAACATTTGAAAGATTTTTGGCTACCTTGAGTCACGTCCCAGATGTGTAAGCTTTTAGTAATTGCTTAACAGATCTCTAACATTACTACATAATTACATTTATAAAACTACTAAACCTATACAAGCAAGTAGGACCTACTCCAGCATTTTTATTCCATCTCGCCAAGACATAAAGGCACATTGCTGATTATGTCCTTATTACAACTACTAGCATCGACTGCTGGTTGTTGGTTGGTTAGCTTATCTATAAAACTCTTGTGTATTTTTTTTTTAGCTATATATAAACACATTTCATATAGATGTTCAAAGAAAGGTGGAAAGCTGGAAATAGGGATTTTTTTGGCTTTCTGATTTGATTACTTAGTATGTTGCCATGCATATGCAGGTGGCAAAATGTGAATACAGGGCAATAACCATTTTGTTCATTTACTTTGCCATTTGGGAAGCACAGATGTTAACTATATAATAACAAGGTGGTTCTTCTTTTAACAGTCCTGCTGTTAGGTCCTCCTGTTATTACAGTACTTTGCTGCTTTGGCATGCGTGAGACGTTATTGCTGGGAACTTGTATTTTGTATTTTATATTTTTCTCGATAATACTGTTTTCAAACTTGTGACCATCTCAAAACAAAAAAAGCTTTGTATGTTCATCATCAGATATTTCACATTTGAATTTCTGACATTTTGTTCTCTAGGAATGTGTTCCCTTGCTGTCATGAACAGATGTACCTCACATGCATTTGGAATAAGAGACAAAAAAGTACTGCTCTGACTTTTTAAGGGTCTTGCTTCTATTATTTATAGTTCTGTGAATTGCTGCTTGCTACTTTGACTTACAAATATACATATTGAATGTTTATAATGTCTTGGTAATGCCACTTTTGTTTTTTTCACTCGTGTAACCTAATTGAGATACCAATATATTGAATGTAGTTGGATCCACATGTCCCTTACAGCTCCAATCTCAGTGGCTAAAAGGTCTTGGCTCTTGGAGGACAGGCAGGAGATTGAAGCTGAACAATGCAACAAAGGTCAAAGCTCTAGGGGAGATTAAAACAACACACACACACCCACCCCCCTTTAGTAGAACTATCTATTTCTCTAATGTCTCTATTCATTGAACATTTCCTGTCCTTGAGTTACTAGGACCTCAGGGCACTTTTGGAATCCTCAGTGACAATACTAACCCTGTAGTTAAAAATAAAGAGGAAAAGAAAATATTTACCTGAAAGATAAGATACCCTGTAACATACAGCTGCAAAGCCAATGATCAATGGTTCAAGTTCAATTACTGGCAACTGTACGTGGAAATAAAAGTCTCAACTCTGAGAAATCTTTCGAAGTGCTTAGAATTGAGCAGCCTGGTTAATGACAATAGTCAACACTGCTGCTCCTCCTCTGTTGTACCATGCTTGCTACAGTTGAATACATCTTGAATATCAATTGAAATTCCAGGTCTAGGTTTTAACCCTCACAGCCGTTCATAGGATTAGTTAAAGCTATGAGAGACCATCTCTTTTAGTCCATGCCTATGACCTCCTGTAAGATCTGCATTCCTCTGGAACAATGAAACTACCAGACGCTTTAGGACCCTTGAGCACAAGCCTGTCAGCCGAAAGCTATTCAGTTCGCTTTTGCTGTAAGAGAAAACTGCAAGAGGACACAAATACTGTCAGCACTGTTGAGCACAGAGGCCTCATAGTACAATTAACAAGCCATTGAGATACCAGAGGAATTTGCATGTCATAAGCATATGTTCGTTTGGGGTTTTTTTCTCCCTAAAAGCTTAGCGCTATCTTTTCCTACTGTTGGTTCATTCTAGTAGTATTGCTTTAACTTTTCTGTGTTTCGAGTAAAAGAAAGTTGTGGAGTTTGCATCCTTTTTTTCCTATTGCTGATCCTGCAGTGTTTCAGTTGTTCTATTTAATTCTAAAGCCTTTGAAGACTCTCATCATAGGCATTTAAAGTAGCACAATACAGAACAGAAAGTATTTCATAAAAAAAATCAAACTAAATTGAATATTCAGAATATGGGGGATATTGAGTCGGTCTCTTCGCACGTCAAAGAGATACGAAGATCTTACTGAGTTACCAGCACTGCTGTTGTCAGGGAATAATTCATTCATCAATTTTACTGAGCCTCGGTGATGGCACAGTGCATCTGGACTTCATGAAATAAAACCAAAAATATTTTATTGGACTTCAGAGCAAAATGTATTTATCTCCCTGGAAAGGTGCTTCCTTTATTTCTTCAACCTGTAGCTCTCCAATAATTGTTACAATTTTCAGAAAGAAATAGCAGTTTCTAAACCTAAAATCGCATCTAGCCTTGTCTGTTATTTTTTAATCTCTCCACAGGTCCACAGTGACATTGACATTAGTTTCTAACAGTGCAAACATGCCTGGGTTATTTGGTTGGGTTTTTTTTGTGTGTGTGTTTTGTTTTTTTTTCCCTTGAATAAGATGTCAGCAGGTGACAATCCATGATCCACTGGTACCGTTTTGTAGTTTTACAGTCCTAAGTACTGATGGGATTGATTTCTTATCCCTTTTGGCAGGTGACAAAGTATTAAGTTGGGATGCTTATAGCTGAAAATAGTCTCCGAGAGCTACGATTGTCCTGACTTTTTTGGTAATAAACATTCTGTGATCAGACATCCAAATTACCAAAAAGAGTGCTAGGTAGAGTGTCCTAGACTACGCCATAAGGACATTTGCCTGCATCTTTTTTTTTCCCCAATGGCAGTCATCTCATTCTTGTATTCTTTCAGGCTCTTGCACAACTTCAGCATCTCAGCAGTATACTTCATCAGAGCTTTTGGAACCATACTGGCTTTCCCTCTTGAATTTAGGCTGCAAAATAGTGAGGTGTCCACTGACTGGTCACTTGCTTATATTCTGTTTGAGTGTTGTTCTTTCCTATTAGTCAATAAAATTACTGAAGTCTTTCCACTCAGGTAGAGTTCCCAGATACTAGATATCATCCTGGCTTGTGACATTTACCTGAGTTCTTTTGTGTTTTCTGACATTGAATTGTGCTGAGCTGTTTTATGACGTTCTTCTGATAGGCTGTTGTGTTGCATTTTGACTCAGTTGTCTCTGAGTATACCTTGGTTTGGCAAATTCCAAATGCTTGGTGAATTGATACACCACACTCTTCCAAAAACCTGCTTTTATCCTAATTGTCAGTCTTTGGGTGACGTATTACATTGTTTCCCACCGCAATCCCAAGAGTACCATATTATTATGACTTTTCCAGTGCTGTGAGGTTTTTAATTATAAAGGATTTTTATTAATTTTTTTTTTTTTTTTCCAAGACGGGAGAAAGGTGATTATTGGGTCAAGATTTGGTTGTTGATGCAAACTCTGTTTCCTTTTTGTAGTCAAGCTATTTATTAAGTTGATATAGTCAACTTTATGAAGTTGATAGAAAACATCAGCTTCTTCAGAACATGCAGTTGTCAGAAATCAAGCTACATTTTGATGTCTCTGTCCAACATCCATCACTGCAGATATCTAGAATACCATTAAATAAATCTTCGCCGCTTGTTTTCCCTAGCTGCAGTGTTTTAACTCTGGAATTATACTTGAGGAACTTTTCTGGGGAGCAAGTCTGAAACTGCTTCCGTGTAGCATCTGACTGGAAAAACCCATTACAGAATAGATGGGGGAAGAGGGAAGCAATGTTGTTACACAAACATCTGAAAATAAGCATTTTCAGCATTTTAAGCCTAAAATAAGGCTGGGAGATAGAAGAAAATACAGATGTTCGTCCTCTTCTGGGATTGTCAGATAGCCAGTTTGTCTCAAGACAAAATTATAGTCTGGCCACACTAGTCTGAATGTCTCAGTACAGATGTTTTTTCATTTTTATTTTTGTTTAGTCAGTAATCTGGATAGATTAAACCCATCATTTTTTGTAGTCATAAGGATTTTATATGAATCGACACTGATGCCATCAAATCTTCTAAACCACCAAATTAAACCCAAGAAAATAAAAAATGGTAAATTATTCAAAGCCATTTTTTTTTTGAACTGCAAAAGTTTCAGTGTTACATAAAATCGTGTCAGCGCTGGAGAAAGCCTAAAAAGCAGAGAGCTTTTCTCACTTAGAAATTGGCCTTGGAGAGAAGAGTTTCTATATTATTTTTATAAGCCAGGCAAGGAATTTGAGGAAGATGTACAGATAATTGAGGTACTGAATAGTCTTAACCTTTATTAAGATGATATACATTTTCTTGAACATTCTTTCCTTAATTAATATGGATGAAAATTTTAAGAACTCTGCATATAGTACTTTCCATATTTCTGGAATGCATAACCACGTATCTACTTTATGTAGAACATCATTACAGGCTGATCTTCCAGAAACCCACCTAGACCTACACTTAGTTGTGTGTGAGAGAGAGGTGAGGGTACCATAGGAGTATGACAAGCAGGCAGGAGTTGGGAATCTTGTACCAAAGTTGGTGTCAGTACAAGAACAAAGCATTGTCAGCACCAATGTGAGAGAGACACGGACAAAAAGACCAAGTACCTTCAGCAGCTGAAGTACCAGCATCTAGATTAACTTTGCCATCCATGTGAATTTTTGAACTAATCCATCTATGCTCATCCTGAATTTCAAGCCAAGGGTTTGATTTATAAGGAATCTTCATATGCAGTGCAAGGTGTTCTTTAAGACATACTGTGAGGCCAATTTAATTCTAATATATTAAAGACTGAGAGGTGGAGGAATATGTTACTGAGCATAATGAGGAGAATACAAAATACTAGAGAAATGAGAATGGAAAAAAAACCCTAGAAATACATTTTGAGGAGGTTTGGAGGTGCTGAAGAAATTTCAAAGGATATTTCTGTGCAGGTCGAAATGCTTATTGTGTATTTTTTTCTTCAATGCAAGATAAACTGGTTTTCCCCCTAAATACCGTTGTATTTTTTTCTTGAACTAACATGTGACTACACCCTGTAGTTCTTACTCTTGTTTGCATTGATATTTTTTTGGCAATTTAACAACAACTAATTTTAAATATGATTTATAAACAACTGTCTAATTTATGTTTGATTTTGCTAGATTTGGCTAAATGATTCCACAAAAGCTCTTATCACACTTTCCTGGTTTATATTTTAAAACCATTTTGGTCCCTCATGTAATTGTCCTATGCCTCTTTTTTCCAAGCTTCACTGTTAATGACTTGCACATAAACTAACCTGCCCTGAATAATTAGTATGCAGACTTTCTCTATTGAAATTCTTTAAATGAATAAGCCTGCACATCATACTTTTTTTCAGAGTTATTTGTGTATAAATTAAACAGAATTGGCTTGTATTTATAGCTTTTGAAAAAAGAAAGTCAAGTTGTACTTCATCTTAAATGGGATACTTCCAGGAGTATGCTACCTTATGGAAGAAAGCTAGATGTTGTATTTTGTCTTGTTTTGATTAAGCACAATTTGATACAATTAATCGTCGTATTTCATAGCAGTAATTTACAGAAGGACTTGGCTTTTTAAAATGCAAACAGTCAAGCGAGATAAGAGATCCATTTCAATCAGTGTAGTAAAAAACCATTAGAACGTTACCACAGCTTTCAGAAGATAAGTTAGACGTATTCAGGATGAATGCTCTATGAAAATATGTTGAATTCAAGTTTTCATCCCACACACACTTGTTTGAAAACTCATTTAAAGTTCATTAAGTCCAGTTAAGCATTAAATATTTCAGCTGCTTCACTTCCCGTTTTCTTCACTTTTAAACCATTGAAGTCCACAGTAAATACCAAATAAATGGTATAAGCTTGGTTTTAGCTGTAACTGAAAGAGCAATTCTGTAAACTGATGCTTAATTTTTTAATCCATAGAAGTTTGTGGTTTCTGCCAAAGTTAAAATTTCTCCGTGTGCGTATGTATGTTTGTGTTAAAATCATGTGTTAGGCAAAAATAAGGGTATATTTTTGATTAGTTTGATTACCTTTTCATGAGTTTGTTGCTTTCCTGTTGGCTTTGCAGACTAAACGTGGAAAGCAAAATTGTCACTATTTTCAGCAGACCAGCAGTATTATCATCGACTGAACTGGCTGGATCTTGTTTTTAATGGCTGTGTGATGGGTCAAGCCCTTCAATTCGCTTGTGCATATAAATAACCGTTCCAGTTGTGAAGTTATCTGTCTTGCATTACTAAAGAAAACTGTCTCTGAGTACACATTACACTTAAAATTGGGGATGGCTGCTTTCTAAATTACACCCCGTTCATCAAAATGTAGTCACCTGCCACCAAGTCATCAAGATCTGTGTACTAGTCCTTAAATTATTGAATGGGTTTGGATAGGATTGGTAAGATATGTATATTTCATACAGGAACATTAATAATTGGAGATACAAAGAATAATTTCTGGAGCAGCTTTTCTTGTTTTAGAAATTTGCCAGAATTATATTGTATGAGGCAACAATTTTTAGAGGTCATCTTAAGATTAGTTTTGTAATTTCTCTTGAGTAAAGCTGATTAAGGAAAGCTTCACCTAAAGTCTAGAAAACAAAAATCTATTAGCGTTTTGCAATTGCATCTAATATTATTATCTAGATAGAGTTCAAATACTCTTGTAATTATAATTCCATTTTAATTTTTCACACAGTTCTGGGTTTGTTTTTTTCTTAGTAAAAGACAAATTCCTCATAGACTACATAGATGCTTAGGCTGTTATTCTGAAGGGAAAAAAACAAACAAAACAAAACAAGAGGCAAACTAATGCCCCAACACCATCATCTTAACCTGTTTCCAGTGTACTTTTAAAAATGAAGTGGATCATAAAATGAGACAATAAAAGGTAAGTTATATTAAAATGCAGATGATGGTTAAATAATACTATGTCTTGGTAAAAGATATTTTTAGTTATTTTGTTGTTTTACCAGAAGCAGGGATTAAGTCTCTGCTTAGTTTCCTTAATTACAACAATGTGAAGCAGAAGGAGTCCTCCTAGTTACATTTTTTCACTCAAGAAACATAAAGATTTAATGAGACCTGTATAAACAAATGATTGTTTTTAATGTATAATTTCTGAAGCTTCAGAGCTTGTAACTGGATATTGTATTAGGTTATCAAGACCTTTATGGGTGAAGATAAAAGATGTAGTTATTAGACAATTTATATTGATTTTGGAGTTATAAATACTGTTAATCTTTGCAGAGATAATATTTTCTTTCCATATATAATCAATTTTCTATATAGTAATGAAATATATGAAAATATAAACCCCACACTGTTCTATAATTTCAGTCTTAGTGTTATTTAGACCCAGTACTATTAGTTTTTACACAGGCATGGAGATGGAAAACACATCTCTCATTCCCTTGGTCCAGTGTTCACAAACAGTCTTCTGGAACAAGCAGCCATCAACTGTGAGCTGAAATACTGGGCTGAACATTTTCTGCTAATATAATACCTATTTTCTACAGAGTATCGTTCAGTGACCTGTGTTTTGGCATTCATAGGAGCATGATGCGACTGCAAAGAATGCCCTGTATTATATCTGTCCTGAAGAAAGCAGGATCAAAAAAACCTTTCAGCAGTGAGGAAAATCTAGAACCGAGAGCGAGCTTCACATGCTTAACAGGGCTGACTGAAAAGTTTACTGCAGTGCTCTGGATTTGTACGGACGGTGTTGGCCACCAGGTAGTTTGCTAGGTGGTCTTCCATAGCTTTTGATTGCTGATACCATTGAACCTTCAGCAGCAGCAATAATATGTACCTTGGGCAGAGAATTCTATTCATCTGCTGGTATCCAAACTCAGATGGGAAAAAGGTGAGGTGAGGACTCTTTATTATCTTCAGATAGCAAGTCAGTTTTTCCTGGACTCGTTAATAATAACTGTTCCAGGGTATTGTGTACTAAATAAGTTCATTACTTATGGGAGATGGGATAACACCGAAACAAAAAGCTCTGCTGTTCATGTGTTTTGTTCCCTGTGTGTTTTCACCTTTGCTTTGCTCGTGAGGAACGCAAAACAACGGAACCTGTTAGTAGACATGGAGGAGGCTCTAGCTGGTGAGGAGCTGGGACTGCAGGAGACAATTTAAGGTACATACACAGGCAGCAGCTCTTTTAAGTCAGAGCGTAATTTGGTTTATCAGGAGTGTTTCTTCAACTTCTTCCCAAGAGTGTAAAAAGTAGGCCTGCACTATATATGATGATAAAGGGACCATTGATGTCTTCACGTGGTCACGTTTGGTAAAGTAAAAAAGAAAATGTTTGCTTCCTTACAACATCTGAGCAGAGTGCTCCTGACTTAATGCAGAACTAACCTTTTGTCCACAGCAAGAGGTTGAATTTGCTCTCGTCGTAATTTACGTGAGTCATACCTCTGCAAAAATCCTTCAGCCATCTGCTATCCGTCAATAAATCCTTTTTTTAATTTCCATTAATTCTTGTTAGAAACACTGAGGAAATCCACCCATCTGTTTGATAGAAACATTATGTCCACAGGGAAGACACACCAAGGCTTTTATCACTCTTTACTTTGCGAGGGGTTGAGAGGGGGATGATCATCTAGAACAATCACAGCAATCTATGAAAACGTTCAGTGTGTGCTGCCGAGAGAATCTTTGCCTGCTAATTCATTAATTGAGGAACACAATATTATGATAGCCCTGCAATTCAGTGCTAATATAAGAGTGCAAAGTCTCTTTTGCTTTTAATGTGATTAATTCTACCCTAGTGAGTAAAACAACTTGTATAACGTGTCAGAAACTGCCAAGGAAACTCTAGTAGTAGAGAAGTAGAATGGGGTAAGGGAAAGAAATGTGTGATCATATTCTGTGAATTTGCCTTCAGGATGTAAGTTCTTCCAAAAAGATAACATCTCTATTTGCTGAGCATGACCCTTTTTTTTTTGTTCTGTTTTTAGCATTGAACAAATAATCTGAATGAATTGGACCTGATTTTCATGTCAGGGGGCAAAAGGGCAATAAGAGAAACGTCTGTTTTGAAAGCCGCGATTCAAACAGCTAGTTTTTGTTGCTGACCAAGTATTTCTGCCCTGATGAAATATATTTTCTTTGTATCTGGTAACATCCTCATACAGACCAAGAAATGATAATGTTGCGTCACGCCTAGTGAAATTCTACTCAGGAGAGTGCCTTTGACCAAAAAAGTCACCGTTGGTATTGTATGATGAGAACAAGCTCTGAATTAAAACACTGACTACAGATTTTGTTCCAGAGGGTCACACTGTACCAAACATGTGTTGATGATCCGAGATAAAAGAACACTCAAAGAACTGCCTAAATATATACCCACTTCTGAATGTTAAAATGGAAATTTTTTTGCAGAGGAGAATTTGAGTGCTCCTCAACTCTTTTGCTGAGATATACACCATAAAGTAAGTTAGTCCTCAGAGCTGAGTTTGTCTCCCTGGAGACTTCTCTTCTGCAGGCTGAACAACCCCAGCTCTCTCAGCCTGTCCTTCTAGGAGGGGCGTTTCAGCCCCCTGATCATCTTCGTGGCCCTCCTCTGGACCTGCTCCAGGTCCCTCTGGCACCTGTTCAATATCTGAGACTGTCTGCCAAGATGCCTGAGGGATATCTCTGGAGCATGGGTACTCATTCAGGCCCAGGAAGGCTGTCCCCATCTTCTTTAAGGTCAGATCATCTTTATCATCACAAATAGAGCTTTTGAGAATGGACTGTAATTCATTCCTCTGGCACACACTAATTTACTTAACATGAGAATTAAGGCTATTAAGGCAAAGCGTCCTCTTCTTCATGAGATCATTTCTCTATTACTTAGAATAGGTTAGAGTTGGAGGTCACCCCTCTCTGTCTGTTGATGCTTTAAATGAATTTAAAGCATTCTTCAAGAGGATTAAAAAAAAGTATTTTGCAGACTTTGTACATTTAAGCTGAGACGTTAAATAAAGAGCTCAATATCTGCCTAGGCAAATGTCCACTTTGATGTGACTTCTTTAAATCATTCTCCTCGTGATTTAGGTCGTTCTTAAAGTTGAAAGGGCCTTCCAGAAGAAGCCCCTTCACATCCACATCTCTTTGAAATAAGAGATTCATATTTAGTAACCAGTGTCCACCTTCAGTAGTGTGGCTTCTCACGTGACTGAAACTTTTTTCAGAAGGACTTGTGGCTTTCTGAAGCTGGCCATATATCGAGTATTAGATCTTAAATGCAGTTCCAAAATTCTTGACGGTTTATCTGAGTGGTGTTTTTTGAAGAATAACAGATGGTATTGAAACCTGCTAGAAGTCTGAAAGGATGGAACTGCCCTGAGGGCTTCTAACATGTTTCAACTGACCTACAGATGTAACTAGAACATCCCTTTCTTGGAGATGTGTATGAGGGTTTCTTGCTGTTTCTGTTTACTCTCACACAGCAGCGTACCCTTGCTGAATTAGCTATGGCTGACAGACTTTAACAAAGCTGCTTATTCACAGGAGGGACTCACAGTCATTTCAAGTGGTCAGGGCATAGCTTGCAATCCCTAAAGATTTGAGTTGACGTGGTGACGATTCCTTAGAGTTTTAATGCAACATTAATTTAACAAAAAGGGAGTCCTTAAAGAGCAGCACGCCACGTGTACACACTCCCCGTTCTTTTCCTCTTCAGTCCAATCCAGTGATGTGTGCACTGTATCTGCAAGGAACCACGTTCCGATTTACACGCTGATGTTTCGGCCTATTTATTACAAGGCCTAAAAAAATGTCTTAACTCATTGTAACGGTCACGAAGTATAAATGCGCATGTGGAGTTTGCATCTCAGAGAATTCTGGCTGCTGGTATTTAAATTTTTTTAATGTTTACAACCTGCCTGATTTCACTTCAGAATTCTCAAGCTTGTCCAGGTCCCTCTGGATGGCATCCCAGCCCTGTGGCATGTCAACTGCACCACTCAGCTTGGTGTCATCTTGCTGAGAATGCACTCAATCTCGCGATGTCGTTGATGAAGATGTTAAATAGCACTGGTCCCAGTACCAACCCCTGAGAGACACCACTTGTCACTGATCTCCATCTGGACATTGAACCGTTGGTCACTACCCTCTGGATGTGACCATCCAACCAGTTCCTTATCCGCTAAACAGTCTACCCATCAAATCCATCAGCAAAATTAAGTTAATGCTGAAATAACATATTTAAATGTGTTCTCGTTGGTTCACATGCAAAAGATGGCCTGCATATAACTTTCTTCCGGCATCTTAATTGAAATGATTGACACACATATGGTACACCTTCTATAGATAGACATCTTGGTATGTCTGACACTTGTCTTGAATTATGATTAGGAGACAGTCATCACTGGGGTTGGAAGACAGCTGCATTATATTAGGCAGAAACCACTATCCAACAGTTACAGAGAGAAAGCAAAAAGATTATAATACATTGAAATTAGAATCAGGACAAATAAAAAAAGCCAGCAATCCATACTACTTTAATCAAGCAAAGTGATGACATGAAAAGCAAAGATCTTAAAATAGCAGGAAATGTTGTTGGATTGTTATTATCTTCAGACTACTTTTATTTCCATATTTCCTAAATAAGAATAATTATCTTATGAATGGAGTATGTGGAATTAGTTGAATCGTTTTTGAACACATTCAGATTTATGACAGAGGTGGTCCTTGTCAGGATCTTTCTCATAGTTGTTGACAGTGATGAATGCCCTGTGTCCAAGGCATGTGCCTAAGCACTATTTTAAGAATTCTTATAGCTGAGGCTGTCACAAGGACATTTGTTTAGGTGAGAATTTGAAATTTCATAGAATATAAAATTTCCATTCTGGAATGTGCCTGTAAAGAAAAGAACTGGAATTCAGTATTGTTTGCAAGAGGCAGAAGATGGACCGGTTACTTTCAGAAAAGGTAAGATTTTCTAATGATTAACCTTGCCTCAGAAAATAAATGTTACCAAACCTAAGAAAACCCTACTGATTCTGAAAGTAAGATGATGGGGTGAAAATTCTGTCGTTCTCATGAAAACTTTTGTCATGCATTTTCTGGCAAAAAATAAAGCCGCTGAGTTAATATTACATGACACCAAATTTCAGCAATGTTCTGCTGTAACATTCAAACTATTGATTTTTTTTTTCATTTTTCTACTGGAAGAAATACATATTTTCAGTTGTTGCATATGTGTCTCTAGCTGATATTTTTTTACATGAATGTGTGTAT
>VWZK01006473.1:2161-98843 GCA_013396935.1 Baryphthengus martii | reverse complement strand
AGTGATAGGACTAGAGGGAATGGATTAAAGCTCGAGATGGGTCGATTCAGATTGGACATTAGGAAGAAATTCTTCCCCAGGAGGGTGGTGAGACCCTGCAACAGGTTGCCCAGAGAGGTGCTGGAAGCCTCATCCCTGGGAAGTTTTTAAGACCAGGTTGGGTGGGGCTCTGAGCAACCTGCTCTAGTGGGAGGTGTCCCTGCCCATGGCAGGGGATTTGGAACTAGATGATCTTTAAGGTCCCTTCCAACCCTGACAATTCTATGATGCATTCACCATAGGGATACACGGCGTTTGCTCTGGAGATTAAAAGTCACATATACAGATTAGCATCTTCGCAGCACAAAATACCCAGCTTCTGGCATAAAGCAACTCATTTCCCCTCAACTTATAACTCATCACTCACTAGTTCAACCAAAGTTTTCCAAGCTAAGAATCTATCTTAAGAACTTCAGCTACCTGCAAGGACGAGGAAGCAGAAAACACGGATAAAAGTTTGACTTGCATTAAAACGTGGCAGCATTTCAATGGGCAAGAACTGCCTATTTTGAGCAAAACGCAACCAAATGTGAAGTTCTTCTGTCAACACAACACAATTTGGAACGGCTTCTGTGTCTGCACAGAAATAAAAACTGCATTCTCTGCACACAGGCCTCTTCTGGAAATTTTAATTCCCTGTTCCCTCTTTACAGTTAATTTTTCAACAGAGAAGTTACACTGTAAAAAATGTTTTACATGAATAATTAAACACTCAAGTTAGAAGCATGAGAATTGGCTAAAGTACTTACTAGAGACACTGCAAATACATCATCTCTCACCCTGTCCTCGCGATTGAGCTTGCCCAATACACCAGCAACTACTCAGCATTTCATATTTTCAGGTTTGGATACAGCAATTCCAGTCAGAGGAATTCAGCAGGATTCCAGCCCTTTCCACTTCGACAGCCAGGTTTTTGTGTTGGCTTTGTCTTGGAATAACACAGAATGAAACTCAAACGCTCTCTTGCCCATCTCGGTGGCCACTACAAAGATTAACTTTTTGCAAGTCAGATCAAAGGGACACAAAATACCTCATATATACAGAGATATCTAAGAGAGGTAGAGGAGATCTAGATAGATAAATAGATAAAACAGAGGAGATCTAGATAGATAAACAGAATCATAGAATGGTTTAGGTTGGAAGGGACCTCCGAAGGTCATCTAGTCCAACCCCCCTGCAAGGAGCAGGGACATCCTCAACTAGAGCAGGTTGCTCAGAGCCTTGTTGAGCCTCACCTTGAATATCTCCAGGGATGGGGCCTCAACTCCCTCCCTGGGCAACCTGTGCCAGGGTTTCACTGCCCTCATGGGAAAGAACTTGTTCCTGACATCCAATTTAAATCTGCCCTTCTCTAGTTTAAAACTATTGCCCCTTGTCCTGTCACTTCAGGCCTTTGTGAACAGTCCCTCTTCAGCCTTCCTGGAGCCCCTTCAGGCACTGGAAGGTTGCTGATAGGTCACCCTGGGGCCTTCTCTCCTCCAGGCTGAACAACCCCAGCTCCCTCAGCCTGTCTCCATAGCAGAGGGGTTCCAACCACCTGANCCAGGGTTTCACTGCCCTCATGGGAAAGAACTTGTTCCTGACATCCCATCTCAATCTGCCCGTCTCTAGTTTAAAACCATTGCCCCTCATCCTGTCCCTCCAGGCCTTTGGGAACAGCCCCTCTCCAGCCTTCCTGTAGGCCCCAGATCTATAATAGATAAGATCTAGATAGATATCTCATCTATGTATCTATAAAATACATAGAGAGACATATGAGATAGAGAAATATATGAGAGAGATATGAGATAGCTAGGAGTGCATATATACATGATAATGTTAATTCCTCTCTCCTATCAAAAAAAAAAAATCAGTTTAAATGACTTGCTTAGCATGCAGAGCAGTGCCCAGTTCTCCAGGGATGGATTCAGTAGTTCTGCAACAGCATCTTCACTCAGGCCACAATCAATACACATGAAATTGTTGAAAGACGTCTCTTTAACAAGCTCCGAAGACGGAGCTCGCACGAAGTCTGCCACTCTTAATTATTCCCTACTTAATCTACACGCCTGATTCTAACTTGTACCGCTGCTCGTCAGCTTTAAACTCAAACTGGGAATATTCTAAAGCATCCAGCTACAACAGATGTATTCCCATTCCAGAATCAGCTTTTTAAAAGCGCGGAATTTTCAGGATGGCTCAGAAAATGAAAGAGCAACGAGTCAGAGCACGTCAGGTGAAAAACCCCGTCCAAAGCCGCACCACACGCCAACAAGAGAGTCTCAAGAAAACCGCTTGCTTCCTACAGGGAAGGAAGTGAAGGATGGCACAGACTGGGATACAAAAGATGTTCAATACCCATTACCCCACAATCAATAGTTCCTAGAGAGACTAAAACCGCTTCAGGCTATAGATTAAATTCCCACGCTGTTTATCAAAATATGTATGTGGAAAAAAAAAAATCAAATTGAAATGCACAGAGGCATCAAGGGTATCCAAATTAGTCTCCCCAAGCAGGTTTATGAAATGTGTTAATGGAATAAATAAGGTAATAAACAAACTAATAAATAAAGCCCACTTTTACAGACAGAACAGCACAGAACATTTCAGCATGAACATCAAGTTGAGAACTTCTCAGTTGGATGAAAAGCAGCTGTACAGGGAACCATCTGTCTACAGACTGCAGTTTTTTAATTCACCTCCAAAGCAAACTAGCAAGATTTACCTAGACAAAAAATAAATAAATAAATAAATAAATAAACAAACAACACTCAACAAACTGAGAGATTTAACTTACAAGGAATACTTGGATTAAATAAATAGATAAGCAGAAGAACTTTGCATGAGATACATCGTGCAAGACGCTCTGTTGTTGCTTCTTTTTTGTTTTAAAGAAAAGAATTTAAAACAATCAGCATTAAGAGATGTAGAAGCTGATCAAAAAGTACTAGAGTAATAAAGTACAGATCTAGCATAAAGAGAAGGATAACACATTCCTTTGAGAGAGGAAAAAAAAAGTAAAAAAAGTAAAAGGATAAGCATTTTATTTCCTGGATAATCCAACAATCTAATTAATAGTGAAAAAGCAAATGAGATGGTAAAATCGATACAAATCTTACTTTAATAAGCTGCTTAACCAGCAGAAGAGGTGACATCCCTGCCTCTTTAAACAGAGGCGACTTTTCTAAATGTGCTATTAGGGGAAACAAATATGAGGTCTTTAGATGTAAAGCTTCAAGGCCAGCAATCTTACAAGAGTCTCCAGTAGCGCTGACAAAGGGGGACCCTCACGCCTCATTAGCAGCTTAATTTAACCATCAGGTTAGGGAATTTCCAGGAGGACGTGCGCTCCTCAAGGATGAGAAGCAAAACTTCCCTCACAAACAAAACAAAAAAAAAAAAAGAAAATTTAAAAGAGCGTTTCTTGAAAGATCCCAAAGAAATTGCTGGAAATGGAAATACCTCATGTACCAAAAATCTGCACTTTATTGAGAGAAGGCAGCCTACAAAGGCTGTCAAAGATAAACAGCAGCAGCCTACATTTAAAATAAAAACGCTCCGTATCTATTAAGCTGTACAACACGGACAATTGAAGACATTCAGATGCTTACCTGGGGAGGATAATTGCTTTCTGAAGACCATCTTGAGGACTGATCATTGGGCTTATCCACCAAGATATTCCTAAAAAAAAAAGAACCAAGAAAGCAGAAATAATTTCAGTAACGGCCACGTTGTATTTTCCATCTCCCGTAAGATCTGTCATATATGCAGCTCAGGAACGTTCTCAGGCAGAGACAAAGGTTCTCCCCCTCTTTTCTTAAAGATTTTTTACATCACTGTTTTACAGGACCCATCAAAACACGCCTCCGAGCCTCGCAGTTCTGCAGTGAAGCTCCATGTTGCAAAATAAAAAATACCAAAAAAAAATAAATCCGAATTGTGAAATAAATGTAAAACAGACAAATTTACGTAGGCCAAGGGGGAAAATCAGTCTCATTCACCTCAATGGGGCAAGAACTTGACAATAAGGTTAAAATGATGAGCAGTAAACTGGTTAGCAAGCCCAAAACCGTCCTTTATTAGCCAGGTGACACCGGAACGGAGCGAGCGAGCTGCAAACCTGCTGAGGCTTTCCTGGAGTGTGGACCAGCTAACTCATGCCAAAATCTAACAAGTATTTTCCAAAGGAGCTACAAGCCTGGAACACCACAGCAGAAAGCAGAAGTTCAACTCTTCCACCAGCAAAATGACCTCTGAGTTGCTTTCTTACAGTTTGGAACAGCACAGAATTTAGATAATTAAATTCAAAAGAAGTTTTTTGGCTCAAATGAAACAGATACCTCCCCTGAGGGCTGTGCTTTCCCCTCTCCTATGACCACGCAGTAAAGCTCAAGTCCCAGATTCAACCGAAACTTTTTTTAAAACCCTAAAATCTATATAAAATCTAAATAATTTCTGGCGAGGTATTGATGCACCACCTGCTGGACGGGGGCTTATGAGCTCTGCCCCATCCAACTAACGACGTCCGGCTTGTAAAACTTATGTAAAAAGGAAGAAGCTGTCATCAAAAGGCTTGTGCCGTCTCCATCTGCTGTGTAGGAGGCAAAGAACACTGGCATCTGGATTACTATAAAGGATCGGAGGAAAAAGCGCTCGTAGAAACGCTCCGAAGGGAGGGAGGTGAAGTCAGAGATTGAGCGTTAAATGGGAAATGAGCTCGTTCTTTCCACACCAGGCAGCCCAAAACCACGGCACTGGCATCACTCTCCGAGCGCTCCCGGGCTGTGACAACGGACATGGTGAGGAGGTAGAATCTCCACAACTGGACACAGTGCTCCAGGTGAACCAGGATGGAGTTGGACCAGGGTGGCCCCTTGAAAGATGGATGTTTGAGAGGGTTGGTCTAGAGGCTGGCCGCCTGAGAGCTTACCACATAGTACATCGTGATTTTTACCCAGGATAGCAGCAAAAGTCACGTTCCCTCTCCCGTCGGCTTCCACCACAGCACAGCGGTGATTAACGCGGCAGCACCAGCACCGGCCCAGGTCTGCAGCTGGTTTGTCTCCAACGGGGAAAATGTATTTGAGGAGCACAAGAGCACAAGCACATGCACTGCCCGGTTTAAGAGGGACAGGGAAACACTAGAAAGAGTCCAACAGAGGCTACGAGGATGATGAAGGGACTGGAACATCTCTCTGATGAGGAAAAGCTGAAAGACCTGGGGCTGCTTAGGCTGGAGAAGACTGAGAGGGGAGCGTATTAATGTGGACAAATATCCGAGGGGTGGGGGTCAAGTAGAAGGGGCCCCTGTCTTGTCAGCGGTGCCCTGGGATAGGATGAAGGGCAATGGGCACAAATTGCAACCCAGGAAGTTCCACCTCAACAGGAGGAAAAACTTCCTTCCTGTGAGGGTGACGGAGCCTGGCCCAGGCTGCCCAGAGAGATTGTGGAGTCTCCTTCTCTGGAGACTTTCCAAACCCCCCTGGATCCTGTTCCTGTGTGGTCTGCCCTGGGTGATCCTGCTCTGGCAGGATGGATGGACAAAATGGTCTCCAGAGGTCCCTTCCAACCCCTACCATTCTGTGATTCTACGATACTTGCTCCAACCTCACCAAGACAGGACAGCCCAAACCATCGGTCTGCAGAATTAACCACCCAGCCACGCACGTCTGTCTCATTTGCAGCACGAAGAGGCTCAACTCCTTGAGAACACCCAGCCCCTGCCTTCAATCGCAACAGGAACAAAATGAACCAACCAAACCAAAGGGGAGAATTTGGGCCCTGTCAAGCCCCAATATTAATAGTAAGTGTTGCCAATCTCAAGGTGAATCGCCACTAGAAACCGTAACACGCTTAAGAAGAATCCTACCCGCAGCCTCCTGTGCCACGCTGCAGGCAAAGGAAAGGGATATTTACTAAATTTTTTGTATCTTTTAATATCTGGAGAGAGAAAAAAATTGCTAAACTGGAAAGAGGGGCGCATCTTGTGTAAAATACTTAAGGGACAGGAAAGCAGAGAGAACCAGACAGCACTGTAAGGCTTTTCTCCTTTCTGGAACTTTATCCCAGCAAGCAAGAAGACAATTTACCCTACAGAATAAATTTTATTTATGATGCTATTAGATTTGTTTAAACACGAGACGATAAGCTCTTCATACGTTGAGCAACATTTGCAGGAATTGGCACCGTGACGTGGTCGGATAATGCCCCGTTGGAAAGAGGCATTTTCTAACTGGGACGGATCCCAAAGATCATATTTTTAGAAGTAGATTTGTTTGCTTCTCCAGGTCAAAGAGCAGTTTGCCACAACCAAAGAGGACCTCAATCCGTAGAGTCAGACAAGACAAAAAAAGTCTTTCTGCAGGGAGAAGGGAAAAGGGATGGGCGGCTGACATCAAATTAAGGCTAAAAAAAAATTGAAAAGATGAAGACAGCAGTGTCAATGGAGTTATAAATACGTTTTAAAATACATTATCAGCTTCCTAAGATGAAATAAACACTGGAGGCAGAAGTCCACACGTACAAAGTCAATTTACTGTTAATAGCTTCGGAAAATTTATGGGCTTGGAGGAATACAAGCATTCCAACGGTCATGAGACAGTAAGAAACAAAGAAATGCATATCCTGATGACAGACGCCTCTTTCCATGTAAAGCCCTTTTTCTGGACATCACAAAAACTCCTACAAAAGTACCCTGAGGTTAACTTTCCAGATAGCACATCTAGATTAAAAGCTGAGAAACTTTAGAAGGGAAAAATTCCATTAACTCGAGGAGTTATCCATGTAAATTTTCACAAGGTATTTGTAAGCCCTCGAGCCACCACAAGCACCAAGGAGTTTTACGCAAGTTTTTCCTGTGAAATAACAAACAACAAAAAAAAAAAAAAAAAAAGCAGCAACTCATTAAATGTGGTTTGAGATAACTCCTAACCATAAACTGTAGATACAAGAGCGAGTCGAGCGTAAATCTACACCGCTGCCAAGAGGGACCGTTCCACCCACTCGTGCCCGATCCTCCCCCTCTCCCTGCACCAGGAGCTGTACTAAAGATCAGCATAAATAACTCAACCAGTCAGATCAGTTCCCCAGTTCAGTTTAATAAAGGAAAAAAATAAAAAAAAAAGAAAAAGAGATGAGCAGCTGGATCTGGATGAGGGGTTCGTACTGGAGCCAACTCTCAATATCACTCACTCAAAAAAAAAATTTTAAAAAAAAATTGAGATGTTGTGCTACTTCTGCAACGTTGTAGGCAACCCTACCCCACACTAAAAGCTAAGCAGAAGGAGCTGCTTTCTTTCCACCACGACCAGTAAGATGTTCAGAGGTGGTACTGGTGTGCCTTGAATTCAGAACCCAGCTTCCTCCATGTCCAAGCCTTTCTTTGGGAGCGTTCCCGTGGCTAAATAGGAGCAGTGGATTGTCCTGGCTGCTCTTCGTAGAAAGCCCTCTTGGCAGAACACAGTGGAAGTTTCTTTTTATGACCCATGCAGGGGCTGGTCTTGCAACTGCTGGAAGTAGATAATTTTTCCTTTTCCCTACCCAGAAACCATCGTATCCGTTGTACCAACTGATCTCTGCTGGAATGGCAGAGATGTCCCCACGCTTGGGACATTTGCTGTGCAAAAAAGCTCTGTGGTTTCAGGCAGAACAATCGCTAAGGGAGAGTTTTTCATTGCTTCAGGGAGGGGAGGAAGGGAGAAACAAGATGACTTTGCAGAATATACTGCAAAGTAGGTTTAAGGCTGCTATCATTTGCATCTAACCTAAATATTTTTGTGAAGCTGCTATTAAAAAAAAATAAATTAAAAAATAAAAAAAAATCCACGACTTTTGGAACAAGTCCTTAAGAATAAACAAATCCAAAACACCAGCTTCGCTTGGCACGTTCAAACTGCTCTTCAGAGAGCAGCTGCGCAGAAAAGGGCACACGCGTCTCTGAGAGGACTTGGAACTCAAGGCGCTGCTCTTGGGAGAAAACCGTCGAGGTACTGCACCATTAAACTGCAAAAAAAAGCACTGGGATTGCTACGAAAATGCTGCCTTTTTTTTTTTTTTCTTTCCTCCCTACAACCATCCCAAAAGAGACTAGCAAGAATAGTGCCATTGGAAGACACAGGGTAAAATTTCCATGAAGTCCACTGTAGAGAAGACCGTAAGATGTGGTGGGCCAACTATTTCAAGCACGTGGAGCCACCACACCAGCCAGTACAAAGCATCCAGGGAGATACTCCTGCCCAGCCTAGACACTGGAATGTACACACTGTCTTAACCAAGAAAAACAGCCAAAAATAAAAATAAATAATAATAAAAAAAGAGAAACCACCACCAAAAAAAAACCTGTTACGTGGATCTGCAACGAAGTAGGAGAATTTTTTCTCCTGCAGCTCCCAAAATCTCAGTGCAGTTAATGCTGATTTCAAAGCCCTCCAACAGGGACTTTTAAAAAGCTGTCTGGTTTTGTGAGGAAGTTTTGTTTTAAAGGTTTGTGAAGTTTTTTCTTTTAAAGATATTGTTACAAAAGTTTCTCTCCCTTTTACTGGAAAAGCTCTCTGCTTGGAAAGGTGTAAGGATACGAAGATGTGAAAACTTCCTGACTGAAACAGAGTAAAACCTGCACAATTATTATGTACCACGCAGGTACATTTCAGAAATGAGGTTTTTGGGGGGGTTGGGGGTTGGGTTTTGGGTTTGTATTTTTTTTTAAACCACGGGAGGACTTCTTAACCCCGCTGCCAAGAGGTACAGGAAGACCTCCTGCATAGGAAAACTAAGTTTGAGTTATATCCATACACAAGTATGCAAATTTAAATACTACGCTGTCAGGAGATTTGCCAATTTAATGCTCAAATTCACTTCCAGTTCCTCATCAGCAGAGTTTCCCAAAACCATTCAGTACATTATAAATTTCCTTCTATCAAAAGTGAGCCAGCTAAGCAAGTACAGCACCAAAACCAAACTGAGGAACTTAGAAACGGCTTTACAGAAATAAAACTTACCAGACCACAGCTGACTATACTGGACAACAAAATAGCTATCACTTAGCTCAGGTCTGAAATAGTTCCATTAAAACCACTTTCTTAATTATTTCTGTCGACGAACAACCCAACGACCCTCAAGGGCCTTTACTAAAAAACCAACTGCTCCTTTAACACCGCGGCGGATATTACCAGTGACACCAGTTAGAAAATACTCCCCCCCACCCCCAATCTAGTTAAGACTTCTTTAAACAAGGTATTTTTAATTCATCAGCACTTCCTCCTGACATGCCAGGAATTAAATGTTCCCAAGAGTGACTAAACCAGCAGCAGCAGAGCGAATGCCCCGCAAGTTATCCGAGCCTGGTAAGTAACTTCTATTCCAGTGACACTCAACAAGCCTAAATCATGGATTAAACTTTTGACTGTATCGCAGCCCCGAGCAATCCAAATCCCAAGCAGCAAGAGCTCCCAGTTCCAGGTTGGTAATATCGGTATTAGGGCAGTAGAAAAAAAATAAACTGGAGAAAAAAAAAATAAAATAAAATGAAGTCGGGTCTATCGGCGTATGTTGGTAACCAGAGAAACTTCACGCGCTGGAGCCTAATTGTCCCAGTGTTGAGGGATTATAGTCTAGATGTAATTTAACTGGTAAGTGAGGCTGAATCTTTAAGCTTGAACATTCCCAAGGTTTGTTCCCTCCTTGCACTGGCTTTGGGTTTAAATTTAAGAACGGTCAGATCACTGAAACGACAGGTCTTTTCCATATCCTTAAAGTTCTCGACATTTTGAAAAGAAACTTAAAAAGCTGATGAAATCAGAAATGGTAAAAACTATTTTACCCCATTACCCTAGTGAACTGGCACTAGTCAATATAAGATTATCACAAAATGTCAGGGGTTGGAAGGGACCTCGAAAGATCGTCGAGTCCAACTCCCCTGCCAGAGCAGGACCATCTAGAGTAGGTCACACAGGAACAGACCCAGGTGGGTTTGTCCAGGTGGGACTCTCTGAGAGTCTCTCTTCCAGAGAAGGAGACTCCACAAACTCTCTGGGCAGCCTGGGCCAGCCTCTGTCACCCTCACTGGGAAAAAGTTCTTCCTTAGGTTTACTTGGAGCCTCCTCTGCTCCAGTTTGCATCCATTGCCCCTTGTCCTGTCATTGGGCATCCCTGAGAAGAGCCTGGCTCCGTCCTCCTGACACTCGCCCTTTCCATATTTATAAACATGAAGGAGGTCACCCCTCAGGCTCCTCTTCTCCAAGCTAAAGAGACCGAGCTCCCTCAGCCTTGACTCAGAAGGGAGAGGTTCCACTCCCTTCATCTTGATGGCTCTGCTGGACTCTTTCAAGTAGTTCCCTGTCCTTCTGGAATTGAGAGGCCCAGAACTGGACACAAGATTCCAGATGCAGCTTCACCAGGGCAGAGCAGAGGAGGAGGAGAACCTCTCTCATTTTTGCTCATTTGTTTTCCTCACCTTTTGCTCATTTGTTTTCCAACTCAGTGTGCATCTCTACAATTCTAAGCCATAAGGACATTTGGAATCCAGCTTTTTAAGTGATCCACACTTAAAGGATTACTCAAGCAAGGTGGTGAGCACACAGCCTCGCCGATGGGAGGCTCCAGGAGGTTCCCTGAGCAGAAAGAAATCCCTGGCTTGATAAAAAGACCAAGAACAGGAGGCATTCAAAAAATGCATGGATGTGGCGTTGCAGGACATGGTTGAGGGGTTGTGATGATGTTGAGTAGACGGCTGGACTTGATGACCGTGAAGGTTGTTTTCAACCTTAATGATCCTTTGAATTTTACCCTTCAATATTCAAGGAGAAAGACTGAGATATTACCTTCTTCAGCTCAGTGGATTTGCAGCCAATAAATAAAATATTGCCAGACAAGCCACTGCACTCAGACTTCCCAATCGTTCCACAGCCGTGGGGGAGCAGCAGACCTTGGAACTGCACTGCTCCCCCTTCCCACTCCCAAAAACATTTTCTTAGAAAGGGCCAGACCCTTTAGGAGGAGATCAGAGGAAGGCAACGTCTCACGTGCGTCTGGGTAAATCCCCCACGCTGCATTTTGGAAGCTTCACAAACTCGGCGGAGTATTTTTCTGTTTGATGAACGCACATATGGAAACATGTTCTGTAGGCCAGGAAGTAGATGGAGGTCTTCCATGATTTCACAGCGTTGCAACAATGCTCTTAAAATACCACAGCATTAGTAATATTTCCACCCAACGGAGGGATCCACAGACTAAGTGATTACATATAAAGATATACATTCCTAGCGTAAGCCGTAAACACGTCTTTCATATTCACCAGCGCTGTAATTTCACACTCAGTACAAAGTTAACCCAATATACTGATGCTTGGGAAAGAATTTCATAGAATCATAGAATATTAGGGATTGGAAGGGACCTCTGGAGATCATTGAGTCCAACCCCCCTCTGCCAGAGCAGGATCACCCAGGGCAGGCCACACAGGAACACATCCAGCAGGGTTTGGAAAATCTCTAGAAAAGGAGATTCCACAACCTCTCTGGGCAGCCTGTTCCAGGCTCTGACACCCTCACAGCAGAAAAGTTTCTCCTCCTGTTGAGGTGGAACCTCCTGGGTTCCAGCTTGTACCTGTTATTTCTTGTCCTATTACTGGGCATCATGGAAAAAAGTCTGACCCCTTCCACTTGACACCCACCCCTCAGATATTTATAGACATTTAAAGCCGCCTGCGTTCAACAAAATCCCCCAGAAGCCCCCGCCCCACGCCGAGGTACGGAGCTTTTTCACCAAAACTCTACGGGAAACACTTCCTGGTTCCACCTTCACTGGATTAGTTTTCTTTTCAAAACGAAGGTTCTCTCACTAACAATATAACAAAAGGACTACAGAAGACAAAACACTGACCTGGGAAAATAAAGAAATACCAGCCTGTCGTTAAGCGCTGCTTATTTGGGGAATTGTGTAACAAGTCAGAAACATTTGCCCCTAGAGCCACGTTATGGAATAATTCCTTGTTTCGGGCAATATAAATAATTCCTGCTGAAGGGGACGCCAGTTCCCAAGCCAACATTACATTCATATTTGGCAGTTTCCAAACCCTGCACCAGAAAGCAGGGGATTTTAGGAGATGAAATGTGAAAGTCAGCAATAGCATACCGTCGTGGAAGAGCGGGGTGAGAATTCATTCAGCAAGTCCTTACTCAGAGGTCAATTCACCCGATACAATTTTTTTTCTTCCACTTTAACACTCTGAGAACATCTCTTTACTAATACAGCTTTTAAACGTAGGACAGGCTAAGAAATTAGTATTGGAATATTTACCGTTAAGAGCCAAATGCTGCATAAAGTTGGTACCTACAGAAAAGCATTCAAGAAAAATCAGAGGTCGTGTTCTAGCAGAGTCTGAGTGTTTTTCAAGCTTCTTCCCAGAGCTTGAGTGTGACATTATGAACCCAGCAGCCAGGTTGGGGAGAAAAGGCAACAAGGGCCGAGGAAAACACCAGCCAACTCAAAAAGTCCAGCGTGCAATTTTTCTCGGTTATCAAGATCGTGTCATTTTCCAGGAACCACCAAACACACCAGCCCAGGAGGAGCAACCTCTACTAACCGGTTTGCTTTTGCAGTTTCAATTCAGGCTGCTGTCCTCAATTTAAATATATGGTTGTGCTCCTTGATTTAAATTGATCCAGGAAATAATTTCTCTAAGAATATGCAGACTGAGTTTCAAGTAATGACTGAAATAGCAACTACTTAAGGTAAGAAGGCACTCCACATCTTCAGGGCTCCCTCCTCCCCTTCCAGTAACTCGTAGGAATTCAGACTGAGCTGAACTTACAGTCCATTTTCCGACAAAATTCCACAGGCCATCATCAAAAAACCAAAATCACATTTGGGTTTAGAGCTTTATATCAATGTGCAATTAAATTATGTCACGCACCAGCTTGCTTGGGGAGTTCAGAACACACTGACCTCTCGAAAACTGACTCAGTGCTGCACACACCACTTTTACCCTCACAGAAAAGTCACCATCACATCATCAAATCAATGGTGGAGATCAACCTAACTGTGCATTCTGACCGTCATTTGCTACAAAAGATGAATATGCAGAGTAAGAAACTATATTCTTTGTTCAAAAAAAAACAAAAAAAAAAAAATCAAGCGTACTGTACATGCTGCCTGAGCAATAACAACAGTTAGCCCAAGGAAAAGGTGCTCTGCTTGAAACACTAAGTCTTTAATCAAATAATTAGTAAGGAGGAGCTAAAAAGAAAAAAAAAAAAATTCATTATTAAGCCTGCAGGATATAAAGCCCCATACAGTCAGTCTCTTGTCAGTGGTGCCCTGGGATAGGATGAGGGGCAATGGGCACAAATTGCAACTGAGGAAGTGCCACCTCAACAGGAGGAAAAACTTCTTTCCTGTGAGGGTGATGGAGCCTGGCCCAGGCTGCCCAGAGAGCTTGTGGAGTCTCCTTCTCTGGAGACTTTCCAACCCCCCCTGGATCTGTTCCTGTGTGTCCTGCCCTGGGTGATCCTGCTCTGGCAGGGAGGTTGGACTCAATGATTTCCAGAGGTCCCTTCCAACCTCTACCATTCTATTCTAAATAATCCATAATCTGATGTTAACGTCTCCTACGAAAACCTGACAATGTTAATGTTCCCTAAAAATGCCATCCCAGAAAAGGTTGAACATGGGAGTAAAACAGGTTCTGCCAGGTTGGTCGCATCAGGAAACTGCAGCAATCAGCATCTCACCTTCGTCCTTCTGCCAATGAACAAAACTGTGCCTAATCTCCTAAAGAATGGCTATATTTCAGTGGAGCTTACAGAAACCTCTTCTCGTACTACAGCATTGGTGGTTTTGGCTAAGAAGGAGGAGCTAACAGACTCCTAATATCAACGTAAGGAATGAGCAACTTCATAATTTTGTGGGTTTTTTCACCTCCTCCACCTTTCTGACCTTTCTCTTTCTCACCACTTCACTTTATCAGCCACTAGAGAAGGACCGAAAACTTAGGTATTCATTCTGGAGGTGAACTTTATTTTCTACAGAAAAAGAGTTAGCTTTTTAAGTACTGAATTTCAGCTTTCGGAGAACAATCCTCGGCTACAGAAGCAATGTAAGCAAGGGGAAGCCGCCCGTCAGAACATGAGATTGTCTAGAAACATCCAAGAAAATCCACAGAAACAAGAGAAAAAAATAAAAAAAATAAAAAATAACCCCACACACACTTTCCAGTGGACACAGAAAAGGAGGAGAAGGAGAAGTGAGAACACTGCTATCCAGAGGGTTCCCAGGAGGGGCCTGGAGTCAGTCAATGTGCTTCATTAGCCGGGGTTTGCACTGCCAGCTCAGTTTAGTAAAGGTTAAAAGTGTTGATCAATATTGCAAAGCCAAGCACTTCATCACAGCTCACCAGCAGATCTGCCTGGTCTTCCCCCCATATCTAAAGACAAGATTAGAACAAGGAAAGTTGGACATCATCACTGCCGTGTAACTGAAGGTATTCAAGAAAACAAGCGAGGTAAGCAGGATCAGGAGACTTTGAGGAGCACAGGTCACCCTGCCAGGAAAGCTCAAAAGCAGACTTTGCTAGTTCACCATTTGAGCCTGGCTTGAAACTGCTGAGACCTCAACCAGAAGGTATCTTCACCTTGTCAAGGAAACAGAACAGGGAAAAAAAAACCCAAACCTTCTCAGTCAGGACCGTGCTCAACTTGAAGATGAGACTCTTCAAGATGTGGATGCACCTCTAACAAGATTTCTGAACTGTAAGGTACTGTTTAGCTCTGTAAAAGCGACGATTCAGGAGGAGAAAGTGAGAATCACGTTTCACAAGCCACAAACATGTTTCTTCCTTTAGCTGGAATTCGGGTTATTTTCTGTCTTTTTGTTTTTTTGTTTTTTTTAAATCCCAAAAAGTTTGTTCGGCATCTTCTCAGCACCTTCATACTAATGCTTTGCAATAACTTAGATTTGAAGACCCGGGAGAGCGCATCTCTGCGTCAGAGGAACCAATAGAGCAGGAGATGTTCAGTTAGACCAGGCAGGAATTTACTGTCACATCCTCTGAAGTAAAAAAAATCAACAAATAAAAAAAATTGCACTCTCATTTTGGAAGCCTACGAGTCACTCGTACTTTACTAGCAAAGCATCTTTCACTTCGTTTACTTCCCCTGGTTTGATGGAAATAGAGAAAAGCGGCAAAAGCGCACACAAATATTTTAGGTGTATTTTATTTTAAGTGTATTGTAACCAATCCGCTGGAGTTTTCTCTGTGCAGACAGAGCCATCCAGTCTTCAGCATCTGATGCTGTACCACACAACGTGTCAAACTGGAAAAGACTGGAATTACCAGAATAACTGCAATAGAAAAAAAAAAACAGGTTGCAGTGTAAAAAAAGTGACTACCAATTAGGAAGGGGGTTATTAATGGCATTTAATTACCAGCTTCGAAACCAACCTTGGTTTATACTCTTAACCATGAGCTTAGTGAGAGAAATAACTGAACAAAACACCAGTAAAAATCTTGAAGTTCGATCTAGGAAATAAACTGATCTTCCTCTATAGATACCACACAGAGAAGTCTGAATGACTGAAGATCCGAGCAAGAGAAACGGGATGAAACTTCCTCACAGAGGTCGACGAGCGGCGTAACACAGCAAAAAAGCTCTTATTAGCCCCTGAGGTGGGATTTCAGCCACACAAAGCAATGAGAGGAGGACTTGAGTGCATCAGCCAACTACAAGATACCATCAGGCACCAGCCTGATGCAACCATGGTTCTAGGATACAGCAATTTAGTATTTGGCAGTGGAAAAGGGGACAGGGCTGCCCTGGCACAGAGCACAATCCTTCACCTCTTGTTCACCTCAGCAGGCAGTTCAAACTGGAGCAGGTACAAAAACAAGCTATTAAAAAAAAATAATCAGGGTATGAAGTGCTTTTCTCAGAATGCAGAGCAGTAACTTTTGGTTCTCTTCTTCACCAAAAAAAACGCCAAGTTTGAACAAGGGTTACACTACTTTCTATAAATTGTTTATTCCCTCCTTGTCCAAAAAAAAAAAAAAGTGACTGAGCTCATCACTTTCTGCAGAGGAGAGAGGAAAATAAAGTCCAGGTCTTTCTCAACGTACACCAAAGGACGCCAGGACTCATTTGTGTAGCTCGTGTGAAGTGACTGGGAAGGGGGGAAATCCCGAGATCGGGCCCTACGAGACATCAGGGACCATCTGGTTCCATCCCCTTGGGGAGGAACCACGGAGAAGCAAGGAAAGGATCCGACGGAGGAGTCTCAGGCGCCGTGCTGGGTTGAACACGGTCCAAGTTGGACAGGCTGGAGCCTCTCAACGCGCTGCTGCCTCTGCGTCTCTGGAAACACCAGATGTTTCAAGAACAAATTTCCTCTTGGATCAATTTTCTTCCCAAAGGCATAACCTCCCCTGAACTAGACCAACTATTACTAGACCAACTCTTTCACTTCTACCCACAGAGTTTTTAAAGTAAATACCCAATTCAGCCTTCCCGCTGGTAGCTACAAGCCAATAGAGGACAACTCCAGCAGTCTGAAAAACAGTAGAAACTGTTCTTTGGCAGACTGGAGAAGGACAATTTTCAGTTAATGTTTGGAAAGGTCTTTGCAAAAATGTAGGTAGCTGCAAAGCTGGTAAAACAGCCAGAAACTGGATCCAGTGCTAACTAATCCCCCAGTACCAGCACCAAACACAACTGGAAAGATGCCAGCGATCACCAGCAGCAACTTCTCCATCTGGTGTTTTCCAATAGACCGCTGGTCCTAAACCGGAATGTGACAAGAAAGGTCTTCGGAAAACACTTTTGTCTGTGGTTTGGGTTTTTTTCATTAAAAAGAGTAGTTAGCAGGTGATTTCAGTGTTCTGAAAACTATCAGTTCACCATCACGTGAGCAGCTGCCACACAAGTTACTGGGCATCTAACTTCTTCCCTGGTGATCAAAGTTTTATATTTCATAGCTTAGTTTTACATTTAAAACCACACAGCTGCTGAAGAAGGACATTCAAATCACCCTGAGTGGACAAAGAACATGGGTGATCTGCTCTGCTCCTCTCCCACAAGAAGTGTGGTGGTGAGGTGCATTGTGAGCTGCTTGAAGGATAAACATCAGAGTTGTGGTCAGTGGGACTGAGTCTAGTGGGAGACCTGGATCTAGTGGAGGCCCTCAAGGGTCAGTGCTGGGGCTGGTGCTGTTCAATGGATTCATCAACCGCCTGGCTGAGGGAGCAGAGGGCACTGTCAGCAAGTTTGGTGATGACACGGAGCTGGGAGGAGTGGCTGACCCACCAGAGCTGTGCTGCCAGCCAGAGAGACCTGGACAGGCTGCAGAGCTGGGCAGGGAGACATTTAATGAAGTTCAAGAAGGGCGAGTGGAGAGTCTTCATCTGGGAAAGAACAGCCCCAGGGACCAGTGTAGGTTGGGGACTGAGCTGTTGGAGAGCAGTGTAGGGGAAAGGGACCTGGGGGTCCTGCTGGACAGCAGGATGGCCATGAGCCAGCAATGGGCCCTTGTGGCCAAGAAGGCCAATGGCATCCTGGGGGGCATTAGAAGGGGTGTGGGTAGTAGGTCAGGAGAGGTTCTCCTTCCCCTCTACTCTGCCCTGGTGAGACCTCATCTGGAATCTTGTGTCCAGTTCTGCGCCCTTCAGTTCCAGAAGGACAGGGAACTGCTTGAAAGAGTCCAGTGCAGAGCCACTGAGATGATGGAGGGAGTGGAACATCTCCCTTCTGAGAAGAGGCTGAGGGAGCTCCAAGCTTTAGCTTGGAGAAGTGGAGCCTGAGGGGTGACCTCCTTCATGTTTACAAATATGGAAAGGGCCAGTGTCAGGAGGACAGATCCAGGCTCTTCTCAGGGATGCCCAATGACAGGCCAAGGGGCAGTGGGTGCAAACTGGAGTGGAAGAGGTTCCGTGTAAACCTAAGGAAGAACTTTTTCCCAGTGAGGGTGACAGAGCCTGGAACAGGCTGCCCAGAGAGGTTGTGGAGTCTCCTTCTCTGGAGATGTTCAAAACCCACCTGGATGTGTTCCTGTGTGACCTGCTCTAGGTGATCCTGCTCTGGCAGGGGGGTTGGACTCAATGATCTTTTGTGGTTCCTTCCAACTCCTGCCATTCCGTGAATGTTAATAAGCAGCACATTCCTACACACGCTATGGCAGAGTCCTCTTCTACTTTGAGGCGAAAGCGGTTTCTTTCTAGTTAAGCAGCAAACTTCAACCAGAATTCCCATTATCCTGCCAGAAAAGCATCATCCTGTTCCACATATGAAATACTAAGACAACTCCTAGCTCTATCAGCGTATTCATCCTCCTGTTTGTTACTTTCCTATCCCAACTATTTCAAACTTATGTTCCTGGCCCAGCAATTTCAAAATTTTCCATCTTCCCTCCAACCCCTAAACCTCATCTTCCCTTCAGTTTCTTACTCTGTCCTTTTGAGACTCTAACCTTAAATCAAAGCCTCCCCCTTCCCATTTCAGATCACATTTAAGCTCTCTCCCAGAACACAGGAATTAAAACGTTTGCAGAGAGAGCAGGCAAAAGCCAAAAGCTCTCCTAGAAAACAGCCCACAAACATCAGGACCAGCATCCCTCAGACCAAGGTCAGCACACTGGAAAACAATCCCACGGCTGGGATCACTGACCACTGCTTCAAAGTTGTTCAGATTGTTTTTCCTGATGACAAACACTTTTAAATATCATCTCCAGAAACAGGCGAACGCCGAGGTCACATATTTGTAAAACACCAGCCCTACTACAAGGGAGGGAATTTTGGCACGGAAGGCAACGATACGAAGGCCTTTGGACAGCCCTGCAGGTGAATTCCTGAAGTGAGGCCGCAAGAAAATGGACTAACGGAAGCCTTGGAAGGGAATATGGAGGAGGAAGATGGTGTTATCATTTTATATCGCATCCCTGAGATCAGTCATGGCCTGTCACTCTCCTAGTCAGGGACTAGCACTTGAATAGGCCGTTGAAAGTCAGGAATGCTGGTAGCAAGAGCTACAAGCAGGATCACAGAGCTGAAAGGAACGCCTTCAAGTCAAGTCTTTTTAACAGGAAAGGTAAAGGGATTATGGAATGATCACCAAAGAGTATCAATTAGAAAAGAACCCAGTTCTTTTTGATACCTGATGAAGTAAACACACAGCAAAGACACCACAATTAGGCGTTTAGTCAGAAAAACTTGGCTTTTTTACAGGTTCCCTTCGCTTTGGAAAGCAGGGGGAATTCATGGCATTAATAATTAACAAACAAGGCAACCCTGACACTTGTTGACAGCGGGTGACTTACGGATATTTCAATCAAAGGGTATTAAATCCAGCACAATCCATAACCAGACCAGACTCCACAGCCCACAATGACTAAGGTGTCCAAGCTTGGCAATTCTCACGGTTCTCCTGACCTCCAATGCTGAAGGCAACCTATCAAAAAGGTGTACCAAAACCAGCACAGCCAGTCCACACCACTTACTGAGAGTCAGATCTGGAGTGACTACAGAGGACTCTAGCAGGGCTCAGCTGAACTGCCACAGGGACAAGTCTCCCACTCAGGATGGGTTCCCATTCCCAGAGCAGCACAAACCAGTGCCTGCAAACTCCCAGCTCCTTTTGTCAAACCCCAGGCTCCCACCAGCAGGATGGGAGGGCGGTCGATGAGCCTCTTTCCCTCCCCAAAACCACACACAGCAGGTGACACGGCCCAGCAAACCTCCGGCGGTTTGAGGTCAGGGGCAGGAGAAGAAGCCTGGCTGCCAAAAAACACACTGTCCACAGGCACCTGACATACCCAAACCCACAGGGTTAGGGGGTGGGGAGGTTTACTTATCCTTCTCCCCACTTAACCTGGTGACCAGCCTCTCCCACCCACACAGTGGTTCATTTTTTTCCTCATATCTGAGGCCGGCTTCTCCTCCTTCCGTGAACCCCTTCCTTGCCCATACCTGGTGGTCATCCTCCACCCATGAACACCGCCATCCCCTCTCAAATCTGGGGCTCACCCCCCCTCACCTATCTGACCCCAGCCCTGCTCCCCCCACCTACTCACCCCCAAACCTAGAGCTCAGACCCTCCAGCTCACACAACCCTGCCCCGATCTGTTCAGCAACCACTCCCCCAAACAAAATCCCAGTGCTGGAGCTCAACCTTCTCCTCAAACAACCCTCCCAGACCAGCTTCCTCCACGCGGCCCCCTAAATCCTGCTGACCGCTCCCTCCCACACAGAAAACCCCCGAAATCTCCCCGTACAGACTCTCCCCTACACGCAGATCCTGCTGACCGGACCTTCCCACGCACACAGGCCCATCAAACCCTGGTGANAAACCCTTCTGTACAGACCTTCCTTCACACACGGCCCCCCCAAATCACTCTGTACAGACACTTCTTGAAGAAAGCCCCCCCTAAATCGTTCTGTACAGACTCTCCTTCACACACAGCTCCCCCAAATCGTTCCGCACAGACCCTCCTCCACACAACTGTTCCAAAACCTGCTGTGCAGACCCTCTCATAAAACACAACTCGCCCTCNCCCCGGCAGCGACCGCGAGGGGCGGGGCCGGGCTCTTAAAGGGGCCGCGCGGCTCCGGGACCCGGGGAGTGAGACCCCCTCATGGAGCTGGGGGAGGGAGCTTGGGGCTGCTTTGGGCTGTGGGGCTCAGGGGGATCGTACAATGTTAGGGATTGGAGGGGACCTCTGGAGATCATCTAGTCCAACCCCCCTGCCAGAGCAGGAGCACCCAGGGCAGGCCACACAGCAACAGATCCAGGGGCGGTTGGAAAGTCTCCAGAGAAGGAGACTCCACCACCTCTCTGGGCAGCCTGGGCCAGGCTCCGTCACCCTCACAGCAAAGAAGTTTCTCCTCCTGTTGAGGTGGCACCTCCTGGGTTCCAGCTTATACTCGTTATTCCTTGGCCTACCCCAGGGCACTGCAGAAAAGAGCCTGGCCCCTTCCACTTGACTCCCACCCCTCAGATATTTATAGACATGAACAAGAACCCCTCTCAGCCTTCTCTTCTCCAGACTAAACAGCCCCAGTTCTCTTAGCCTTTCCTCATAGGAGAGATGTTCAAGTCCCTTCATCATCCTCGGGCCATGGGGCTCAGGAGGATTCTCCCTGGGGCTGCTGTGGGGCTCAGGGAGGTGCCCCATGGAGCTGCTGTGGGTTGTGAGGCTTAAGAAGGTGCCCCATAGAGCTGCTATGGGGCTGAGGTGGAGCTCAGGGAGAAGAGAGATGCCCCATGGAGCTGCTGTGGGACTCAGGAGGATGCCCTGTAGGGCTGCATTGGAACTCAGGAGGATTCCCTACAGAGCTGCATTGGGCTGTGGGGCTCAGGGGGGTGCTCCATGGAGTTGCATGGGGTTGCGGGGTTTAGGAGCATGCTCCATGAGGCTGCTGTGGAACTCAGTGGCATTCCCTATGGGGCTGCTTTGGAACTCAGGAGGATTCCCCATAGAGCTGCATTGGGCTGTGGGGCTCAGGGAGATGCCCCATGGAACTCCTGAGGAGCTCAGGGCGATGTCCCATGGGGCAGAGGTGGGGCTCAGGAAGATGGCCCATGGAGCTGCTGAGGAGCTCAGGAGGATGCCCCATGGGGCAGAGGTGGGGCTCAGGTGGTTGCCCCATGGAGCTGCCGTGGAGCTCAGGGGGATGCCCCGTGGGGCTGCATTGTCTATGGGTCTCAGGGAGATGCCCTGTGGAGTTTCGTCGGGCTGTGGGGCTCAGGGGAATGATCTGTGGGGCTGCTGAGGAGCTCAGGGGGATGCTCCATGAGTCTGGAGTGGGGCTCAAGGAGATGTCCTATGGAGCTGCATTGGGCTGTGGGGCTCAGAGGGAAGCACCGTGGGGCTGGAGTAGGAACTTGATTGCCAAAGGGACGTCTCCTTTCCCAGCCCCACAGCGACTGCAGGTGGGTGTTTGGGAAAGGGATCTAAGGAATCCCAGTGGGATTTGATCTCGCACCAGCTCCTGCACCAGTCGCTGCCGTGGGCAGCACCGTTATCCTCCCTTGCTCCATTTCCCCCGCCAAATGTGTGGCTCTGTGTTCTTACACTTCCCAAGAAGCTTGTTTTGACACTTCTGCCAGTTCTTAAATGCTGGGTGGGTTGGTTGGTTGGTTGTTTTTTTTTCAAAGAAGGAGTTGAAGCTATTAAAGTCACCATAAATAACAGTAAATAGATAAATAAAAGTAAATACCGAGTGAAATGAAAATGTGGGTGATTGAGCGGTGCTTAGATTTAGCGTTTGACCAACAGTCCTGTTTGAAAGCAACTGCAAATTGAGCGGCGGGTGCCAGAATTAGATTCTTTTTCCTTGGGTCACTTTTTCAGTCCATGCAACAGCTTGTCTGTGTGCTTCACGCAGAGGCAACCTGGAGGTCGGGGCTGTGGGAAGGAACACGAGTGGTTTCCCATGCCTTCTTCACTGCTGTGTTTAATATTTTTTTCATTTTGCTGTGGATTTTAGGAAATAACTTGCATTTAATCATAGAATGCCAGGTTGGAAGGGACCTCAAGGATCATCTGGTCCAACCTTTCTTGGTAAATGCCTGGTCTAGACAAGTTGGTCCAGCTCCTGTCCAGCTCGAATTTTCAAAGTGTTCAATTTTGGGGACTCCACCGCTTCCCTGGGGAGATTATTCCAATGGCTGGTTGTCCTTGTTCTGAAAAAGATTTCCTATGTCCAATCAGAATCTCCCCAGAAGTAACTTGTCCCTATCACCCCTTGTCTTTTCCAGGTGACTCCTTGTAAAAAGGGAGTCTCCAGCTTCTTTGTAGCCACCCTTTAAATACTGGAACATGATGACAAGGTCTCCTCTGAGCCTTCTTTTCTCCAGGCTGAACAAACCCAGTTCTCTCAGCCTTTCCTCACATGGCAGCTTCCCAGTCCTTGGATCATCTTGATGGCCCTTCTCTGGATCCTCTCCAGCCTGTCCACATCCTTTTTTTACAGCAGGGACCACAATTGAACACAGTATTTCAGGGGTGGCCTGACCAGTGCTGAGCAGAGCAGGATAATGTCTCTTTATCCCTGCTGGGGATGCCTGTGTTGATGCACCCAGCACCCTGTTGGCTTCCCGCGCCACAGCAGCAGCACATACTGTTCAGTCACACTGAGCTTGTCCACCAGGACCCCCAGGTCCCTTTCCACAGAGCTGCTCCCAGCTGGGCAGATCCCAGTTTGTGCTGCTCTCCTCGGTTGCGTTTTCCCAGGTGCAAGACCTCATGCTTGTCCTTGGTGAACTTCATCAGGTTCTTGTTGGCCCACTCCTCCAGTCTTACTGCAGGGTGGCTCTCCCTTCCTAAGTGTCCACTTACCCAGTTTGGTATCATTAGTGAACTTCATCAAGGTACACTTGATCTCATCATCCAGATCACTTATGGAATCATAGAGTGGTTTGGATTGGAAGGGATCTTAAAGATCACCTTGTTCCAACCCCCCCTGCCTTGGGCAGGGACACCTCCCACTAGACCAGGTTGCCCAGAGCCTCATCCAGCCTGGGCTTAAACACTTCCAGGGATGAGGCGTCCACAGCCTCTCTGAGCAACCTGTTCTAGTGCTCACCACCCTCATTGTAAAAAATTTCTTCCTAATACCTAACCTAAATCGACCCTCCTTCGGTGTGAAACCATCACTCCTATCACTTCACTCCCTGCTAAAGAGTCCCTCCCCAGCTTCCTGACAGGCCCCCTCTAAGTACTGAAAGGCCACAAGAAGGTTTCCCCAGAGACTCCCCTTCTCCAGGCTGCACAAGCCCAACTCTCCCAGCCTGGCCTCCCAGCAGAGGGTTCCAGCCCTCCCAGCATCGCTGGGGCTCCTCTGGCCCCGCTCCAACAGCTCCCTGTCTCTCCTGGGATGTGGACTCCTGAGCTGGAGCCAGCCCTGCAGGGAGGGGTCTCCCCTGAGCCCTGGGAGCAGAGGGGCAGGATCCCCCCCTGGCCCTGCTTCCCACGCTGCTGGGGATGAGCCCAGGGGGGCAGGGGCTGTTGGGATCCCAGCGCACGGGGCCGGCTCAGCTCCAGCTCCTCACCCCCAGCACCCCCAGATCCTTCCCTGCAGGGCACTTCTCCATCCCTTCATCCCCAGCCTGTGCTGATACTGGGGGTTGTCCCAACCCATGTGCAGAACCTTGCAGTTGGCCTTCTTGAACCTCATGAGGTTCACACAGGCCCACCTCTCAAGCCTGTCAAGGTCCCTCTGGATGACTCCTCATATCTGATGAAGATATTACGCAGATATTAAAATAATTAATCATTTCTTCCATTGCAGTCGATGCTGCTGGATCACTCGCTGGCAGCACTGGTGCCTCTGTGGGTCTGCGGTGATGTTCTGGGTCTGGAGGGAAGCTCCCGTTGGGATCTCCAGACCTGCGGCAGGTTGGTTTGCAGGGCTTTGCCCCAC
Source organism: Baryphthengus martii (assembly GCA_013396935.1). Lineage (NCBI taxonomy): Eukaryota > Metazoa > Chordata > Aves > Coraciiformes > Momotidae > Baryphthengus > Baryphthengus martii. The sequence continues at coordinate 74,428 of VWZK01006473.1, read as the reverse complement.
TGCCTGCCAGGGGGCTGGCTCTGAAACTCCAAACACCTATGGAACCAGCAAGTTCTTGGCTATTCTTTAACGTGTTTGTTTATGTGGGCTTGTTGTAGAGTTTGTCCTGGAGAAGGGAGATGTTTCCACCAAGAGTCCCCACCAAAGCAGGGGGAAGGTTTGGGACATCCCTGGGTGCAGCTGTGGGCTGCATGAGAAAGCAGAAGAGATATTTCAAGATCAAGGGAGGGAAAAAAAAAATAAGCCGAACAAATAAACAGCTGTCTGTTGGAACTGACAGATTGGAGAGATATTATCAGGCAGGACAGCAAGATGCCTGGCTAGATGAAATTAGCACAAGGATTTTTTTTGATTTTTTTTTTCCCCTTTATTTTAGGAAAGCGAGTGAGAACGCGGCAGCAAAATCTGCCTGCGGATGAAAAACTCGCTCAGCCGCCTCGAAGGCTGAACATCAACCGGGTGCTTTAAAAGCGAGGGGGAGCGGCGAGCGCTTCATCTCACCGCTCCTTCCCAGGAGGGGGATTGGCAGCGTTTCCGTGGGTATCGAAGCCGCGCGGCTCCGCAGCGGCGCCGACCGAGTGCGGGCACGAGGCCCGAGCATCCACACCTCCCTCAACTGCTGTACTAACCAGGCTTTTTGAAGTTTGGGGCCTTCCCCGTGATGTTTCAGACTTTGCTTACCCAAATTTCTGACTGCGGGCATCCCCCTCCCAAAATTACCCTTGGGATAGTAAAAGAAATTGTTGATTCCTCAGGATCTCGTGGATAATAAACTCCCAACCCCAGAGGAGGAGATGCTACCTCGGCCTTGGAAAGGGTTGTCCAGAGAAGTTGGGGAGGCCTCCTCCCTGGAAGTGTTTAAGCCCAGGCAGGATGGGGCTCTGAGCAACCTGCTCTAGTGGAAGGTGTCCCTGCCCATGGCAGGGGGGTTGGAACGAGATGATCTTTAAAGTCTCTTCCAACCCAAACTATTCTATGATTCTATGACTCTATGATTCTGTGGTTCTATGATTTTATGATTCTATGATTTTATGGTTCTATGATTCTATAATTCTGTGGTTCGATAATTCTATGATTTTATGAGTCTGTGAGTCTATGATTCTGTGATTCAGAGCCTCGCTAACATCCAGCCCGAGAGCAGCAGTGCCGTGTAAAACCTGTGACCTGCGAATACAAAACTTAGGGGGGATTGGAAGCGAGTGACGGGCGACAGCCCTACAGCAGCCGGAAGAGGAGGAGGAGGAAGAGGAGGAGGATGGAGAGCCATCAGCCGCTGCACAGCACAAACCACCCCAGGAGTTTCTCTGCTATCCTATTACTGCTTGAATCGAGACCTGGATGCCGAGGCAGCTTATTTTTAGCACATTTTGGACTTAAAGCGAAGCGAACGCCGATGAAATACGCAGCCCTGACAGCCCTGGAAAATCTTTGCTCATCTGCAGCACAGGCGGCAGGGAAGGCTGCGAGGAAGCGAAGGGATTCCGAGCTGCAAACCCAATCCTCCAGTTTCTCGGGCTCAGCCTTCCCAGTGCTGTGCAGTTACTGGTAGTCACTGGGAGAGGATTTTTCCACTCTCTGAGCGGAATGAGCACGGTGGGGAGGAGCGCGATGTGCAGGGGAGCGGCAGGCTGCAGATTTGGACGGCCCGGAGCCTCCAGCTGAGCTCTCTGCATCTCGAGCAGGGCGGCAGCCGCAGCTCAACTGCGGCGGTGGGGAGGCCATAAAAATGGGAGAGACTCGGAAAACATGAGTGTCTGAACCCTGCTCCGTTATTCCAGGGCCGTGCTGCCTTTCCTGTGTTAACACAAGGCTGGATCCACGCAACGTGGTTGCGGGGCGGGGGGGCAATGGCAACGATGCTGCCTGTGCTGCCTCCGGCGACGACTTGGACCGGCTGCTTTAGGGATAAACCACAAATAGGGTTCTTGTGAAGCAAACTGTGGCTTTCCAAAACTGAAAAGGGGCCTGTCAGAAAGATGGGGACAATCTTTTCAGCAGGGCCTGTTGGGACAGGACAAAGGGTGAGAGGTTTAAACCAAAAGAGGGGAGTTTTAAACTAGATCTAAGGAAGAAATTTTTGACACTGAGGCTGGTGAGAGCCTGGCCCAGGTTGCCCTGAGAGGTGGTTGCTGCCCCATCCCTGGCAACATTCCAAGGGAGGTTGGATGGGGCTCTGAGCAACCTGCTCTAGTTGCAGATGTCCCTGCTCCCTGCAGGGGGGTTGGTCTAGATGACCTTTAAAGGTCCCTTTGAACCCAAACCATTCTATGATTCTATGAAATACTGAGCAGAACAATCCTATTTCTGACCTGTTCTCCTGGGACTGTGCTGAAACCCTCCAGCACGACTTGGTACCTGCTGGACCTAAGCTGGCCGGGTAGATTTGTGCCGCCTGGGGCTGGCGGCTCGTGAGGATGGTGGGGCTGCAGAGGGGGAAGTGAGAGCCTTCCCAGCAGCAAAAATGGGTCCCTTCGGTGGTCAAGGCACAGCCTGCTAGAGAGCCAGGAGATCCCTGGATGAGTGCCTTGGACAGTAGCTGGAGTTGGTGGGAGAGGCCAGGGTGACCGCGAGAGATGTCCCCCTCATCTCTTGGCCAGGAGGACGCGCACGCAGCGTTCACGTGCCTGTCGTCAGTAAGCTGGAAATCCAACCGCGGGCAGCGCGGGGATTTGTCCATCGTTTGTGTCTGCCTCCAGACAAATATCTCATCCTGCCCCCCCCATCACAAACTCACTCCTCCACCGCGCGTGCGTGTCGAGTTTCCTCATGCACAAAACCCGCGTGGGTGTTTGGATATGTAATGAGCACATAGTTCAGGATGAAAACAAGTTGCGTGGAAGAGCCAAGTAACGCCAAAAAAATGAAAGCAATACAAACAACAACATGGCAGGCGGCCATACCAGCTACATCGTGGGCCAGCCGGATCTCACGTACTCCCCGGAGCTGCGGAGCCGATCAGCTGTTGGAAAAAGAGACCTTTAAAGACAAGCGAGAGGAAATAGCGTTGGCAGCCCCGGGCCGCAGCGTGTTTCCTTCCAAAGCAGGACAGAGCCAAGGACATTAGGCAGAGCTGTAACATTTGGGGTCTCGTTGCTCAGCCCTGAAGTAAGGCGAAAACCTCAAGTGGGCTGCAGTTGTGTAAAATCCCATTGTTTTCCGAGCGGAAACGGAGCGCTGGCCTGGCCGGGTGTTGTCGTACCAGATTTTGACGACGGTCACTCACCTCACCGAGCTCCCTCGGCAAAGCCAGGACTTCGTTTGACCTTGGTACATCGTGCAGGGGGAATAAACCTGCCTGCCTGTGCTGGAGCCGGGCTGGAGAGCATCTTCCCGAGCCAAACATGTGCTCCCTCCCAGAGCGTCTTCAAAGAAAATTGCCTCTAACTTGCGGGCAAGGCTGGAGCGGGACTGGCGGCGATTCCAAAAAACTCCCCAAATGGGCCTCACTCATCTCGTTTTGGTAACACAATGGGAATACAAGTGACAAAGCTGATTAAGGGACGTGTTTTCTGCGGGGCCTCAACTCATTTCTATGCTGAAAAAGAGTACGAGCAGACCTCAAGGACAAGTTCTTTCATTATTCCCCTCTATTTGGGGAGAGCGATCATCTGTGCCTCCTTACGACGTCATAAAACAATACCTCCTTCAACATCATAAAACACCTCTCCTGATCTAGGCCCTGATCCAAGCATCTGCTCCTAGGCCACGCACTTGAAGACCTGCTCGAGTCCTCTTCACCACCTCTTGCAGCATCCGTCCTTTGGTTAAAGGCTTAGATCCATGAAAGAGCTCGCTGGCAAGCCGGAAGATGGGAAAGGGGCCTGAAATACCAGCGCCTCCGTACGCACATTGGCATAATTCTTTGCATAAAAGGCAGCTTTAAAAGGCTTGTTTCACCAAGCACAAGCGTGCAGTTTTTTGGAATCAAGGTCAGTAACTCAGCTTCATTCACCAGTCTCCAGCTGCAAAACAACATGCCCCAGACAATCCTGGAATCATAGAATGGTAGGGGTTGGAAGGGACCTCTGGAGATCAGCGAGTCCAACCCCTCTGCCAGAGCAGGATCACCCAGGGCAGGCCACACAGGAATAGATCCAGGGGGGTTTAGAAAGTCTCCAGAGAAGGAGACTCCACGACCTCTCTGGGCAGCCTGGGCCAGATAGAGGAAGTTTATCTCCTCTAACGGAGGAGAGTGTATCTGAGCCAGAAGTCGCCTTTTAAGGGATGCAAGTGGCTTCGAGCCACTCAGTAGAAAGAAGATCTCCTCGGTCCCCTTGCATGCTCGGCCCCATCCGAACTGGAACGGGGCACCCGAGAGCTGGTGAGACGGCCACGGCAGCACAAGCTGTGTTTGCACCCTGTGTGCGCCGGTCAAACGCGCTTTTCCGATGCCACCCCGCGTGCCACCCTTTCCGTGCCCACCAGCGCGACACGCCCCCGCTCCGCGATTCAGCGAGCGCTCGTAGGAGGCAGACGAGATGCTCGCAGCTGTGCCGCCGGCTAAAAATATTTGTTCGTCTCTTCCCCCCGGCCCTGCTCCCCGGGCAGGTGCGCTTGTCCCGGGCAGGGCTGATCCCACGGGGATGCGCTTGCACGCCTGGCACTCGCGGCTCATGGAACGCTGCCGTTCAGAGCCTCTCCCTTTTCGACGTGGAGCGCTCCGGGTGTTGTGATAATTTCTCTGAATCACCCAAAGAGGATGCTCCGTCCTGTGTTTCAGCTGCAGAATGTGCCGTGGAGTTCAATAGTTGCTATAGTGCCGTAATTACACATTTTACGGAGTACTTAGTCACAATGGCTGGAGCTCTTGTGATGAGGTTTGGACTCCTTCTGTTGCTTTAATTTAAAGACCTTCCTGCTAAACACTTTCTCTCAGCACTAATAATAGTTCATTTTGGCATTTGCTCCCTTCAAAGACAGCCCAAACTCATGCTTCCGATGGTCACCTAAGTGACGGTGGGAAGGATGGAGCTGGCAGCACGCTCTCTGTCATGATGCTCCAAGATGAACATCAAAGTTGGTTTAAATGTCGCCAGCAAAGTATTTCCCAGGATTCAGGAGCCCTTGAGCACTGGTCACAGAATCCCAGAATCCTAGAATCCCAGCATGGTGAGGGTTGGAAGGGACCTCTTGAGATCATTTCATCCAACCCCCCTGCTCCAGCAGGGTCATCCAGAGCAGGTTGCCCAGGATTACACCCAGAAGGGTTTGGAATCTCTCCAGAGAAGGAGACTCCAAAACCTCTTTGGACAGCCTGTTCCTATTGCCTGTTGATCCTGGCAACGCTGCTGTCTGGAGAGGACTCACACCATCTACTTAAGGCATCCACACTTTTCCAGGTGTTCTCCTTCCCCTTGGCAGTACAGAGAAGGTGCTCTTCCTAGAGGATGATTCAGTCTACCTCAATGGGACACATCTTGGGTGAGGATGAATCATTCTCTCAAAGGTGTTGGTCTTTATGCAAATTCTAGAAGAAGCTCAGTTTTAATGCAGGTGTCTGAGATGGATACTGACCTGGAGTGTTGTGTCCAGTTCTGGGCTCCCTGGTTCAGTCGAGACAGGGAACTACTGGAGAGTAGTGGAGGCTAAAAAGGTGCTGAAGGGACTGGAACATCTCTGTGAGGAGGAAATGCTGAGAGCCCTGGGGCTGTTTAGCCTAGGTGATCCTGCCAGGGGGGTTGGGCTCAATGATCTTCAGAGGTCCCTTTCAAGCCCTACCATTCTATGATTCTATGAGAAGGCTGAGAGGGGATCTTCTCAGTGCTGATCAATATCTACAGGGCAGATGTCAAGAGAATGGGGCCAAATTCTCTTCAATTGTTCCCAGCAACAGAACAAGGGACCATGTGCACAAACTGAAACCAGGGAGGTTCCACTTAAACGTGAGGAGAAATTTCTTTGCTGGGAGGGTGTTGGAGCCTGGCGCAGGCTGACCAGAGAGGTTGTGGAGTCTCCTGCTCTGGAGAGATTCCAACCCCACCTGGACGTGATCCTGGGCAACCTGCTCTGGGTGACCCTGCTGGAGCAGGGAGGTTGGACCAGATGATCCTCAGAGGTCCTTTCCAATCCCTACCACGCTGGGATTGTGTGAGACAAGCCTCATGCTCAACATTGCTCCTTAAAGGGCATGGATGCTCTCCACCCTTTGCAGTAGGATTGGCCTTTGCCCTATTAACCTCTTGTGCCTGGGTTTCCCCATCTGGAGAAGGAGCCAAATACTTAATTGCCTACTTTCTAAGGACTCAGGCAGGATAATTAGCTGGTGTTTGGGTAACGCCTCACAGGGTAGGAGTGCTAAGTAGTATTGCTGTCAGCAGCACAGTGGGAAGCAAAGGACTCAGTCTTGTTGTTCCAGCAGGAATGTCACGGTCTTCCCTGAGTTCATTGTTCCTACTGACCAGGGTTTGCAGAGGGCAGGGGACTTGTGCAAAGTGTTTAAAGGAAGAAGATGCCAGGGAGGGAGGAGAGCTGTTTGTGATCCAGGAGAAGAGCTGTGAGAGTATCTGGGTGGATTTCAGAAGGAGAAAATGATGCCGGAAGCAAGGAACATGCCTGGGGCCACACAGAAAGCGCTTACGTCTGGAACTGTAGCGTAAATATTCCATAACAACATCCTCTGAGGAGCAAAAGCCCATCGGGGGAACTTTTCTTGCACTGCATTTATCGCAAACATGCAGCACAGCAGGAAGCACGATGCAGAGACCCATCGAACTCCCCCCTGGGGACGGAAGTAGATTCAACCTAAAAGAGATTTCACGTCTTTTAATTTTGATTATTCTGCAAATTACGTTACGGGGGAGGGGAGTGGGGGGCGAATTTCAAGCCCTTCTCATGTCCGCTGATCGTAATTGATGAGATTTCAATCTGTGCCTCCTTGAAGTTAAACATCTGAGGGACACTTTGGTTAACAGTTTGCCTTTCAGAGCGGTGCATTAGCTCTCTTGTGCTCCTGTCCGCTTAATTTAGAGCGAGTGGCCGAGAATGGTGCAATTAAGGAAGGAATCTTGGGCTGAAACTCTCTCCAAGGCTTTCAAATGACCAGCTTGTTTTTTACAGTAGCTGGAACGACGCTTTCCGTGACTCACTCCTTATTATGCTCTGGATTCGCAAACAAATGTTTTTAACCTCTTTTTGTTGTGTACAAAAATCATTAACCCGTCAGTGCTGTCCCAGCGCCCTCCCGGACGTGCCGCTGTGATCTGCCGTCCCACCTCTGCAAATGTGGATCCTTCGCTTTCCAGCCAAGCCAGGGAAGCACATTCTCCTTCTGCCTCTTTTCTAAATGAGCTGACATTTCTCATGCTCTCTGTTTTCTTGCCCTGGAGATAGTCCCATGCTTTGATCCGTGCAAAAGGTGACTTTTCCAGTGAGGTTGCTGAGCTCTCCCTGTTCCCTGTTGAGTGTCCAGCCACAGGCCATCTCGAGATGGTGCCAACTCCCCTTTCTCTCTTCCCCAGCCATGGTTAACCAGCTGCAGACTTTCTCAGCAGCTTCTGCCAACTGCTCTCCACCCTGAATGGATGTCCCACTTGGGATCTCCGGAGCCAGGAGCCAGGAGAGGAGGATAACCTGGAAGTGATCCTCTCCGCCACTTGCATTCCCGACATTTGCTGAGCAATCCATAAGGAGGAGTGATGCCTGAGCTCTGGAAAAGGAGAGCAGCCTTTCACTTGCCAGGCCTGACGAAATGAAAATCTGCAGACACGCTGTCCTGGTGCGTTACCGGCTGTAAGACAGACTCTGCCAAAACCACCGCCTCATCCCAGTGCTCCCCGGGGAGGGGTTGTTCCCAATCTCTGAAGTCTCAGAAAGACTGCTCTATTCAACAGGATCGCTTCCTGTTGTGTCTGTTCCTGGTTGTGTACTAAGGAGGTGAAAATACTGGCAGCAGTTTTGGGAAGGGCAGGGCTTGGGGATGGAGAGACCTATTCATCAAGTTCACCCTTCACACCATGGCTAGGTGGTCCACCTGAGACCCTCTTCGACAGTCAGGTTCATGTGGAACATAAAGGGAGTCCACAGCTCCTGTGAGAGGGACAAAATTTCCTTCCACTAAAAGAAAAATAAAAAATAAGTGAAAGAAGCAGCATCTTCTATCAGTGCAGGTTGTTTGGTGGGTTTCAAGTTGCATGTTTTGTCTTCAGAGGCTGCCCCAGCAGCAAGTCCACCCAAATGGCTTCCTCTGTATTGTCCGGAGCCCAGGCCTAAGGGCTGCCCACTGCCCCTAAAACAGCTTTTTGAGGGAAGCTGAGTTGCCACATGGGACAGGGCTAGTTTTACTAGAGATCCAGAAGTTTTCAGTCTGTTGCAGGGCAGCATTTTCGTTTTCTGAGGAGACAGGAGAGCCACGTACCTGGCAGGAGGCTACATCTCTTACCACGCTCAGCTTCTCCCACCCTTTAAGAAGCAATTTCCCAGGAGCCACAGATGGGCATGGACTGGTGCCTGAGCCCGTTCAGACATTGCTAGCCTCTGTGGTTACGTGGTGTTGCAATCTGCTTCCTGGGAAGAGGAGGGAGGTGACGGTCCTGGGACAGCTAAAGGCGTGGAACGGGCAGTCATCTTTGTGGGCTTGGCAGACAGAGCTCAGAGGTTTGTGGGCTTCCATCCACGCTGCTTTCCCAACCTGCTCCCACATCTATGGGTTGGCTGTTGTTGGGCTCAGAGGCCTCTTCACATAGCTGAGAGTGACGGATCCTGCTCTAGATGTGCCTTAGGAGAAAAGAGACAGGAGAACGACTCAAGTCTCCACGTCCTTCAACATGGGCACCCGGAAAAGCCTGGTCCAGACAATATCAGCCCAACATGTGCTGGAATATAACAAGCTCCCTCCTAACCCCATGCAGCACAGGTTTTCCCTTGCTGGTTTAGACTGGGACACAAGTGGACACTCAAATCGTGTCCTGAAGTGGTGCTGCGTGCCACAGGCCCGGCAGATCCCAGGTTCTCCTGGTCTTGGGTGTAACAGAATAGATGCCCCAAAAGGCAGCTTGCTCTTCTCCAGTCTGGACACCTAGCAAGGGACTTTGCTTCCTGCACAGTTACACCACGTTACCTGTGGTGTTTTCATGTTTGTCCAGACTTATGTGCAGGAAATTCAAGGTCCTTGGTCTCTGCAGGAGGAGAAGGAGTTGGATTTGCATAAGCTCCAGGATAAGAGCCTTTATGCAGGCACTTTGTTCCTGGGATTTGTCTCAACGGGGCCTATGGCTGCCTGTGAAGCTCTCAGCTGGTGGGAGCCCTCCAGCTCACCCTCTTATCTTCCCCAAGACCCTTATTTCTGCCCCTTGTCATGAATCTGGTCACCTTTGTCAAAGGTGGGGAATATGTCTCCATGCAAAACTGCAAGAAGTTTAAGGGTGTGCCGTAACCTCACCAAATATACTCCTACGTGTGCCCCAAAGCTGCCGCTTTCCTCCTGTTTCCTGACTCCCTGCTTGCCCTGGATGTCTGAGGAGCACCTACCACCCATGCCTGCTGTGGAGCCCTAAAAGTGAGCCAAGGGGAGGTAGAACAGCCCCACTTCCTCTGGCAGGACAACGGCAGCGGACATGGCTCCCCCCCCCAGGAATACACAGCTCTGAAGATAAAAATAACTCGTTCTAGAAATGGAAAAGGGCAAAGCAAGTGAAGAAGAAAGAATGGGTCAAGCCAGGTGTGCATGGGAAAAGGGAAGGTGGAAGGAAGAGCAACAACAAAGCACTGAGCCGGCGGACCGGTGCTACAGAGAGAGGCAAAGGGCTTGCAAAAATATCAGCCCAAGAAGTGCCAGAGAGACAGGTCTGTCTCCAGAGGGTGAGGGCCAGGAGATGTAAACCTGCTCTGCCTGACTTCACCTGGACAAGGCTGGAGCAGATGGCCACCAAACGCACAACCCCAGGGGTGCTCCAAGACCTGTGCAAGGCACTGGCCCCACTGAGCTCCTCCATCCCGAGCACCTGCCCCGGCTCCCCATGGAGCTCCTTCACTGCTGACCCTATGGCCATGAAGAAGGTTTTCCTCCTCCTAAGCCACCAGCTGAGCTGCCGATGTCCAGCCAATGGAAGAAAGTGGCTGGGTAATGTCAGGAACGGACGGAGATGATGGCCATGGGCAGACTGGAGGTGCCAAAGCTGCCCACGGTGACTGCTGGGGTGTCCGATGTCAAGAGTGAGTCAAGCCACCCACTGCTCCTGCCCGCTTAGGCCTTGGTTTCCCCTGCTGCCAGCAAGAAGCAGTCATGTCTCGCTGTGTAGGCATCTCGAGTACATGACTGAATGCGAAACCAGCTAGCGACTAAAAAGAAGGTAATTCCAAGAAAATGCCTGCATGCGTTAGGCAAGGACAGTGTGTTCTCCAGACTGCTGAGAGAGGAAAAGAAAGAAGAGCGACGACCTTTTTTAAGCGATGGAAAACCAGGGAGATAGCTGAGAACTTGGAAAAGAGGTCAGGAAATGGAAAGAAGGGCAATCTTGGAAATTTTTACCTGTCAATTCCGACTTCTGTCCTGAATACAGCAAGGGGAAAGACAGGGTGTGACAGAATTCTCTGAGCATCCAAAGAAATAACAAAAGTTAAGTCATGGAGCTATAAAGAACTTCTAGAAGGAGAGATTTCTTAGCTGTCTACAAAAAAAAAGTGGTTGTGGGAACATCTTCAGGCAACATATCAAGCCATTTGTGAAGAATTTGATGCAGTGTTTAACAAAGCCCTTTTTTTAAAATTTACTTTTAATTAATTTTTCTTAGCTTGGGTCTGGACATCGTCACGCAGGCTGAGCATTGCAATTCAAAGGTCTTCTCAGATGACCACGCGGTATCTTGATTCCTCCCAGGTCGAGTTGAAGCATTTCTGTTAATGACCCCATCCGTCCGTTGAAGCCGTCGCTCTGCAGACATGAAACCACTGCATTCCTCTGCCTCCTCCAACCTCAGCGCAGATAGGACTCAGCAAAACACCGCATCCTCCGGGATGGAGGCGGGGAAGTGAGAAAGCCAGCAAATGAGTCACCTCAGCCTTACAGGCAAGATTTGCCTGGGATCTGCACCGTGCAGAAGAAGAACCGTGCAAGGGGCTTGCAGGAAGCTGATGGTGATCCTGTGGGGAACGTGGACTCTGCCCAAGGATCGCCCTGTGTTATATCACTCATTATCAAGACCTTAATGAAGGTCTGCACCAGCCCCTGACATGTCCTCGTGTCCGTCTCTTGTCCTGGAGGTCCACTTCTGCCGGTTTTCCATCAGTGGAGAAGTGCCTTCTCCTGTGGTTTGTGGCCGGTATCCTGAGGGGTGTAAATGTAGGCCACGATGCAAGAGAAACTGGCTTTCCAACTGTGCGTGGCAAGAATGACCCCTCATTAAGGAACCGAAAGGCGATCCATCGAGGTTGTCTCTCGCAACATGCCGAAGACCTGATTATGGTCATTTTCCTCCTTGCTTCCACTGCATGCCTGGGAAAGGGACACAGTAATTAAAGTTTGAATCTCATTAAAATCCAGAAAGTGCTTGGCTTTCTGAGAATCCAATTATCACAAATGCTACGTCATGCCAGTCAGGGCACGGCTTGGTTTGGGCTTTTGGAATTATTTTTATTAAACATACAAATATGGTGTGAAATCAAATTTTCCAGAGGACGCTGAAAATCTGAAGGGAGCAGAGTAACAAAAGCAATCCAAGACCTGGAGAAAACGCCTTGGAGAGGGAGAGAGAGGCTGTAAGGACCACGCTCACCAGAAAGACGATGGGGAGAAACGGAGATGATACGAGAGGGGGATGGAGCAGGGGTGGTGGTGTGCATCCCACCCCAAGCCCTCCAGGGCCAATCTGACTGAGTCTGAAGCAGCATCTCATCAAGGTGGCAAGTCCCAGCTCCTGGCTGGTGACCTCAGTGGCCTGCTGTGGCTCAACCATGTCCCGATCTGTGCTGGTTCACTGCATGGCTGCCTGGCTTTTGCAGGTGGAAAGTCTTCGGGTTAATGGGCAGCTTGGTGGGATGGCCGTGAGCTGGGAAATAGGACAAGAGAAAACGGCCTCAAGTTGCACCAGGGGAGGTTTAGGTTGGATAGTAGGGAAAACTTATTCACTGAAAGGGTTATCAAGCCATGGAACAGGCTGCCCAGGGAAGTGGTTGAATTGCTGTCACTGGACATGTTTAAAAGCTGTGTAGATGTGGTGCTGAGGGACATGGTTTAGCAGTGGGCTTGGTAGAGTTAGGTTAATGGTTGGACTCAACGATCTTAAAGGTCTTTTCCAACTTAAACAAGTCTATGGTTCTATGAAACAACGTGAGCCCAGCAGCAAGAGAGGAAGCTGCTCTTCCTCTCCCTCCTCAATGTAGCAAGCCCTACAAAAAGGCATTGCTGGAATCAAAAGGAAATTGGGCTTTCTAACAAGCGATTGACCGTGGAGGGGCAAGAGGTGGGCTCTCCACCCCTCGCTAGGCTGGGAGCCTTTCTGAGGAGCCCCATGTCTCAGCACACCTACAAGCGTCCTCTGTGGCCACACACAGATCCAGTGACCCTTTCCCCACCGCAATGTCTGCAGAGCCCATCCAAAACATCCTCCCCCTCTACGCCCAGCTTGTCCTCTTTGTCAGGATGATGGAGTGTCACCTCTAACTGGAGCTGGTGGTGGGACTCGGAATGCCTGGCTTTGCCACGCTGTGGTGGGACTCGAAATGCCTGGCTTTGCTGTGCTGTGGTGGGACTCGGAATGCCTGGCTTTGCTGTGCCGTGGTAGAACTCGGAATGCCTGGCTTTGCCGTGCCGTGGTAGGACTCGAAATGCCTGGCTTTGCTGTGCCATGGTGGGACTTGGAATGCCTGGCTTTGCCAGTGGTGGTGGCACTCAGGATGCCTGGCTTTGCTGTGCCATGGTGGGACTTGGAATGCCTGGCTTTGCTGTGCCGTGGTAGAACTAGGAATGCCTGGCTTTGCCGTGCCGTGGTAGGACTCGAAATGCCTGGCTTTGCTGTGCCATGGTGGGACTCAGAATGCCTGGCTTTGCTGTGCCGTGGTAGGACTCGAAATGCCTGGCTTTGCTGTGCCGTGGTGGGACTCGGAATGCCTGGCTTTGCCGTGCCGCTGACTCCCCAGGGGAATGGGGGCAAGGTGTGTAACTGCTCCGTGCCTCAGTTTGCTCAGCTGTAAACGCCTATTAAAACAATAACCTAATTTGCCGGGGTGCTGACAACCTCCAGCAGGGGTGGTGAGGAGCTCTGCCAACCTGGGGGAAAAGGTGCTAGTTAAGTGCAAAATAGTAGGATGGTTTTTGCAGCGCAGTGTGTCTGCCATACATTACACTTATGTAACATCACTTAGCACTTAGTCGGCACTTCACATCTTTAACTAATTACACACAATCGAGCCATTTACCAGCGTGAACAGAATAACATCCAATAATGACTGATCTGGAAGCGCTGGATTGATTTCCAGGCTCCTCCGAAAGCGAGAATTGCAGAAGGTGGGAAATAGGATTTTGAAAGAAAACAAAAACAAAGAAAGGACAAACAAACAAACAAACAAACGGATGCATTAGAAGAGGGGAAAAAAAATATTAAAAATCAAACCCCGCGTCCGCATGGAAAGATTCGCAGGGAGAGAAAGCCCACTGCGTTTTCTCATGGAAACAACCAGACTGCAGCACCTCCAAAGTGCATTGAAAATTCACCTCCTCCCTCTTTCTGCAATTAAACACATATTCTTATGCACCTCGACTTTTAAAATAAATAATGTCAATTTTTTAGCGGTAGCAATTAAAAGTGACGCCGGTTACATTTTAATTAGCTCCTTCAGCGCGACTGGCTCGGCTCCTTTCAATCAGAAATGGATGTATTTAGAAACAAGACATCTCTAAGTGCTCTTGGGTTTTCAGTAAACAGTAGCCCTGCTCTGATTTCGGGTTCTTGGGGTGGAGGGAACAGAGAGGCAATCTGCTGGATAGAAAACTCCGCACAGCTTTGCTTCCCGGTGGAGATTCTCTGTGGGAGTGCAGAAAAGGAAGTTTATTTTGGAAGTGAGAAAAAATAAAGCAAGGTTTTGTTCCAGGAGAACACAAAGATAAGTAGCATCTGTGCAGCTGGAAGTGGCTGTGAAGACCGTATTTACAGCTGCCGCATGCCAGGTACGTTTTCACATCCTGGTAAGACTTCAGAAGGCATCCAAGTGCTACCAAGCTGGTTTCCAAGAGGCATTTTCCACCCACCTTTGGCTTGCGCTCGTGAAATCATCAATCATCTTTCGGCTCGGTGCCATCCGTAGGCCTTGATTCGGTGTGGTGAGAGTTGATGGAAATTTTACCACAGATTTCAGTGCAAATAACGGTGTTGTTGCAGCCTAAAGAGTACAGGTGGGGTACGCTGGGCCCTTGGGCTCTACATATCGAAGAGGTTTCATCCAAACTTCCACCGCCGTCCCCGTCGGAAGGCAGCAGGTTGTAGCCGGCACATCTGCCTCTCAGATGTGAACCTCTGGGAGAAGAGGCAGATGTCAAAACAGCACTGGGAAAGTTTTTGCCGCTAAATAACTCTATCAAATAAATGGCAACCGTGAACGTTGTTGATAAATTGTGTGAAGGGGAAGCAGGTTCAGAAAACCACGGTTAGGGGGAGCGTGGTAGGGTTTTAGAGCTGCTAAGCGATAGTCTCTGTTCTGCTGCTAAGTGAAGAGGTGTCATTATTTCTGACTCACAAAATGAAGTCGGTGGCTTGCCCAGGGCAGAGGGGCGAAAGTCTTTGGAGGTAGGATGAGAATTTCGTGCTTGTTTGGAGAACGTTCTGCCCAAATTGCTCTGTTTTCTGTTTCCCATGCAATTTCAGCCTTGGCAGGTTGATGGGGAAGAAGGTCCAGAGAAGCCACAGCTCCTGAGAGCTCTAGCAGTGAAAAATGCCTTTACCGTTTCTCTGCTTCAGTTTCCCTCCACAAATCGCTACAGAGCTCGATGGCATGGGGTAAACCCTAGGGAAAATGCCCTCTAAAGACAAGCTATTGGTATGGAGGTGCAAGAGGAAAGACAAATCGCTGTGATTTGAAAGATAATAGAGCAGCCCTGCCTGGCTGAGAGTGTAAGGAGAAGGGATGAGGCTTTTGGGGCTTATCTGGGGTATTTCCATGGGAAAAGGCTCCTTTGTTCAGCAGAAATAAGCTGTAGAGATCCTGCCTTGGGCCATTTCTGGTGGTTCCCCTCGGGGGTGGCTTCTTCAGAGCTGGAGCCAGGGTGGTGGTGAACGAACCTCAAAGCTCGTCCCTGCCAGGCCCAGGATCCCCTTAGCCTGTGACCTTCCCTCACTGCTTGGTCTCCTCTAGCTATATGCTACGCAGATAAAATAGTAAGGCCTTCAAGAGCTTTGCATTGACTCGTGCAGCAGGACCTGTTGGCTGCACGCAGTCAAAATCACACCAAGTATCTGAGTTGCTTTCAGAGAAATCCGTTCCCAGTCTGGTGGTGGGGAAGAAGAAAGACCTGAAAGCTAAAATACACAAGGACCGTCCTATAAGGAAATTAAAGGCTGAAGGATGTCACCTTAAAGGCTGACATCACCGCTCCCATTTGCCCCACGAGGCGATGACCTTCAAGTCCACGTGACTGAACGATTATTCCCCATGGTAGGGCTGCAGTTTGATACTAAATCATCAGGGATTCTCATTTCAACCATGGTTGTGATTAAAGTGGGATGTTTTTTCCATTTTTTCTGCTTGCCGTGTAATGGGGGTGGTGCTTCAGGTACGAGACCGGGCCCCCAGAATGCTTCTGCGCTCAAAATGCTTCCACAGATGCACATCTGGCCGGGAGCGCAGAAAGGCCTGCCCAAAGTACGTCCCCCACAACAAGGCCAGCGCAGGGGACATCTGACCCAAAGCCAGGAGCCTCCTTGCTATTTTGGGAGCAGCCCTCGCCAGCGTCTCTCATCCGGGCACAGAGCTGGAGGCAGCCCAAGGTGACGAAGCTGTCAGCAAGGGTCGATTCCTCGGGTGGTGTAGCAGAGCCTGGAGGCATCACGGCAAGCGCAGGAGAAATCAAAGCTGTCACAGCTGGTTACGGCTGCACGGCGTGAGGTCGAGTCGCTGGTTCCTTGGAGCCAGAGGATGGCATGATGCTTTGAGAAGGAGCCCGCAGCTAATCGGCACCATCCGCCGCAGCGTCAGCGCCAGGCAGCCCCCGCTGTAAGGCTGAAGGACCACCCCAGCCTCCCTAAATCTCCTGGGCCGTGCTCTCTTGCTGCTTCAAGCCTGCACTGAGCTTTTCTATTTTTCCAGCCAATTCTCTACCCCTTCTCTGCTTCTCTCCAGCTCAGCCACTCATCCCAAAGTGAGAGTCCGTTGCGTGCGCTCGTGTGATGACTTACGCTTTGGAAGACCTTCCTAAACCTGCTTCTTAAAGACCGGGAATGATTGGGAAACCTTGGATGTGCAGCTTGTGAGTGGAGTTCAGCAGGGCCACAGAGAGGATTGCAGAGGCTTAGAAAGCTAAAGAGGGAGTTGGAGGTTTTTAAATCTATGCCTGAAGGGACAGTAAAAGCTGGCAGTGAGGGAGAAGGCTGGAAAATCCCGAGCAAGGCTCTACCCAGGGATGAAGGCCAAGAGATTGTCCAACATAAAAATGGCCAAGGCTGAGTCTCAAGAGGTTCCTGGAGGATGAGGAGCAGTAGACAGATGTGGTCTCTCGGATCCAGCTGTGCCACTGGACATGCTCTCCCTCCAGCCGCTCCTCCTCACCCAGCAGCTGCTCCAGCCCGTTTAACGTGAAGCAACATCGCTCGTTGGAGCGGCTGTGGATTTGGGGTCAGGCCGATACTTGCCTTTGACAGAGTGGTGCAGACTGTCCTTCCCAGCTGAAGACAATAACAATTGGCTGGGGCACGGTGACATTTCCAGCTGGCACAGCCCTCTGCAGGGGGAACATCTGCCCGTGGCCGGAGAATAGAGGGAGGTAATCAAGTGGCAGCCTTTTGACACAGTTAAGGATTTCTGGGAGGAGGACAGCGAGTGAAGCAACAAAACATTGAAGGATGAAGAAGGGCTTTGACACCCAAAAATGTAGCAGGGACGTGAGCGAGGAGATAAAAACGATGCTATCGACAGGCCCAAAGGGCCAATACTCTGAGCACTCCTTAGAATCTTCTCCTCCAAGAGCAGAGAGGAAGGAAAGGAGAACGATAAAGAGGAAAAACGAGTTCTTGTGAAATTTTATAGTTAAGAAATCAGTCTGTGTAGGTTGCAGACATCAGCGGGTACTCATTTTCAGGTGCTAATAACAGGATTAGTTAATGAACATATTGATCCTTGGGTGGTGATATTTTAGTATCTTTGGACAATATAACCCTGAGAGGCAGAAGAAAGGAAATCTGCTGGTAATTTAAAACAAAAAAGAGGAGAACATAATTCTGGCAATCACCAGCCTGTAAAAATAATAGAATGAATATTTAAGAAAAAAATCATGATGAAATATTTAGAGCCTGGTTCTGTCCACACAATAGCGTCAATGGGGAGAAACTTTGCAGAAGCCAGATGCTGAAGAAAATTACCATGAGACAAGAGTCAGACAGAGGGGATGATGGGCCCAGAAATCTGCCAGGTTTTCATCTCTTCCAGCTCTTTTTGGTGCAAAGAGGAATTCCGTTAGAGAAACGGCACAGCCAGAGGATCAAGGCAGCACAGCCTTTACAAACATGTGTTTTTATTTTGACTAATGTATTTTGTTTCTTTGTCTTAGGAAATAAAAAAAAATTAGAAAAAAATGCCTCGGCCTGAAATGTGGTTTGTACAAACTGGAAACACATTGAAATGCAGTAAGTGATCCTAAACAAGAGTGTGCTACATGGAGCGAGGCGCGTTTGCCAGGGGAGAACAAGAGTCGGGGCTAAAGATCAAGTTTCATTACCATCTTTGCTAATGATCTGAAAGGACGATACCTTCCAGGATAAAAGGACTACAAAGGGTCGTACGTTTGAAGGAGTTTGGCAAATAATAAAGAGTTTTTCTCTAGTTTTGTTCCAAACACCTGGAAATTTCCATCCAATATAAAGCCGTGTTGAACAGACTGAAACATCTCATCGTGTTGAGTGACACCTTCATTACTCACCGCTTAGCCCACTCAGCGTCTCTTTTTAACCCTCTGAACGTACTTATGGGCGTCTTTCACAGGTCTTTCTGCAGACCCAGCCTTCCTCATCCTTAGCTGGTGTGATATTTAGAGACACGTTTCTGAAGCAAACGCGGCAGCCCAGCGCACGCAGCCCCCTTCTCCAGGTTTACTACCTGACTCCTTTCCCCACCCGCAATGGAAACCACTCAAAAGGCTGGCGATGAGCGTTGTGCCTTCCACCGCGCCTCATCTCTGCATCACCTTCAGTGCTCCAACCTGATTACGCAGCTTAAACTGGTTCCATCAGGAACCTCCTAGATCTGCGTTTGCCTACACGCTCCTCTGACCACCTTCTCTTTACGCTACTTGGGTGATTCACGGCTCTTGCTCAAGACCTTTCCATCCGTGAGGTCTTGAGCAAGAGCTGTGAATCGCTCAAGTAGTTTAAGTCACATCCCTGGAGCGCTGAGCTGAGCTCTCCTGGCTGTCAGGAGAGAGGGAGCAGTGGAGGACAGGGACCTGGGAGCATTCGTGTCTTTTCTAAGCAGGCTAGAAGGACACAGGCTGCCGCTCAGGCTGACTTCGTGACTTTTTTGTCTTTATATGCAGATAAAGCTCAATGGTGCAAGGAAATCAGGCTGGTGATGGGAAGAAAGTTATCCTCAATGAGGGGATCCTAAGCCATGGTGGGGACACTTTCATCTGTCAACCTTCTCAGGTTGCCCAGAGAAGCTATGGATGCCCCATCCCTGGATGTGCTCAAGGCCAGGTTGGATGGAGCTTTCAGCAACCTGGTCTAGCGGGAGGTGCTCCTGCCCATAGCAAGGCGGTTGGAGCTAAATGATCTCAAAGGTCCCTTCCAATCCAAACCATTCTATGACTCTATGATTCTCAGGATCTGCTGGGGATGGAGAGTGGAGGGAGAGGAAGAAGAGACAGAAATGGCAGGAGATGTGCTGCTTTCTACGACTGGTCCCAGCATCCCATCCTTTCTCCTGGCTGTGTCTGGCTGGTTGGAGTATCATCAGTTGTCTGAGACACCAGCAGCACACCAGGAACAGGAGACCTGAAGAGGGAAGGTCAGTACAACAGTGACACCCCAGAGTTCTGGAGATGTGGTGGGATCTGGTCCTCAAGTGCAGCATTTTGCAATTCCCAGAGCTTTTGTAAAACCTGGAATGAGGGGCGGGGGGTCGGAGACTGTAGGACTCTCCATCATCCCCCACTAGAAATCCTTCCCAGGAGATCTAGAGCGCCCCTGAGATGGAGCAGGAAGAAACCTGGAGAGAACAGAAATGATGGTGCGGCGACAGATGAGAGGAGCAGGAGCAAAACTGCCAGGGGGTGGGGTGTGGGTGGGTCAGCTGCGAAGGCCGTACGCTGCGAGGGGCGCAGGGTAAAGCCTTCTGGAGAGACAATATTTATCCGGTTTGGTTTGCGGCTGCTTGAAGCCTGCTGGAGAATTTGCTCCCAAACAACCAAACAAACAGAGGAAAAAGAAATGCGTGTGAATGGATCCAAATGTCTCCTTATGGCGTTTTGTTGGGTTGTTGTTTTTTTGTTTTTTTTTCTTAATGAAATGTGTTGATTCTGCCTTCGCAGCGCGTCAGGGCTAATTATAGGAACGTGCAATTATTTTCTTTAACGGAAACCCAAGGGGCTGTAAAAATCCTGCAGAAGATAATAAATACGTGGTCTTCAGTCCCCGAAGGCTGAACCTTTTGCTTTCCTGCCAGAGAAGCAGCGATCCCCAGGGTGGAAGGGCAGGCTGTCTGCAAGGCCTTTCAACCAAACCGTGTTCCTCCAGCAGGGCAGGAGACCAAAGAAAACTCCTGCCTCCCAGCACGGGAAGCAAACGCAGGGTGGCCTGCCTGAGGAAAGGAGCATTGGGACCACCAGGAGCTGGCAGGACCTGCTGTCTGATACCTCCTTGTCCCTCCCAGCCTCCAAGGGATCTCCTGGCTTAGCAGGGGAACAGCACGAGCCCTAACTGACCCTGTCCCCTCCCTTTAAGCCGCTCTTTCAGGCCACGCTGGAATTGGCGGCGGCCGCCTGGTTTTCTGACTCAGCTGTTATATCTGGGGAATTTATGGCCTTTCCTTCCTGCCAGCCTCAGTAAATAACTCTTGTCATCTGACTGGCTTTTGGGAACCGACCAGGAGCAGGAGCCTCACAGGCGGGCTGAGATGAAGACCTGCGCCCGAGCGACAAACAGCATCGCCAGGGTCAGGGAGGTCCGGAATGGGACCTCATGGCATCACCGCTCTCAGCAGGACCCTCACTTGCAGCATCACCACCTCCAGCGAGACCCTTGCTCATGGCATTGCTGGCCCCAGCAAGACCCTCAGTCACGGCATGACCATCCCCCGTTAAGGCCTTCACCCATAACATTGCTGTCCCCAGCAGGACCCTTGCTCATGGCATAGCCATCCCCAGCAGGACCTGGAGCCAGGACCAAAGAAGCTAAGCTAAAGCACGTCCCCACTCAGGAAAGCAAATGCCAGGTGCAGCAGCACTCCTACACCTGAGACACATGGTTGGGATCTGGCTTTTATTGTACTTCTTGTTGGAAGAGCATCTGTAAAACCGGGAGATGTCAGATTGAGGTCACTGAACCCCCAGATGACCATCAACAATGTGCTTCAGCACTGCCATTACCTCCTCTCTTTGCTTATTTACCCAGTGGGAGATGCCCAGGTAGGGAGATGCTTTTGTCCAGAGCACCCCATAGAGCCAGGGGCTCCATCGGGCTGAGCAGAGCAGGGAGACTTGGTCTCTGCTGGAGATACCTCGCTGGTCCTGGACAGACCGAAGTCACCTATAGAGGTTGCCTATAGCTAATTTAAGCATCCTGGCTTGCCCCCTGGAGGCAGCCCCACGCACGGTGGATGGAGTCAATCAGGACAACACTAGGAGTAAGAAGAGTGAGTTGATGAAGAAGTTTAAGCACCTCTGAAGGGCTGCAGGGAGAAATCTGCCCTTTCAGGATATTGAAGCAGCTCTTTCAAGTTGATGGGACTACGCTGGACCGGGGATGGGATGAGGCAGAGCCCATATCTTGTTTCTAAGCTAAGGCACATTTTAGTCCTCCTGTTCTCATCCATCCCAGGAGCACTTTCTCCCATTAGGCATTGCTTGGGTACCGCAGGGATAACGGGCTTCACGAGTTAGTGGATTAGAGAGAAATTTTAGCTTCCCATAGTCAGTGAGGTCAGGCTGAGCTCTGGGGACTGCCGTGGAAACTGCGACCTCTGTGCCAGGAATTACACGCTGCATCCTCCTGGCACAGGTGTGGGGAAGTGCCTCTTCCTTCCTGTCTTTCCTCTTCCCTCTCATCACCTCTAGGCTTTGAGAACTGCTCCAAGACAGGGTGTCCACTCCCTGTGGCATTTCTAGAGCCCAGATGCTCACAAAACACCATCAAGTGACAAATGCCATCTCTGTGCCCGTTCCAGGAGCTTACCCTTATGGAGGGTCTTCCCAGCAGCCCTTCCTCACAAGAAGACTTTTCCCTGATACCTCCTGCACCAGCTGGTGGCCCCAAGCCCCATCCTCACACTACGTGTTGCTAAGGCTGCCATTCCCTATCGAAGAGCTCCACAGCCTCCAAATCCCTCTCCTCACTGCCACGGGGCTGTGCAATGACCTGAGCTGGGAAACTGATCCAGCACAAAATAATCTTGCAAGGAAGAACCCTCTCCAGGTCACGCTCGAATGGCACAACTGACAGAGACTCCTGGAGACATTGGGAGTGGGGTTGGATTGGTGACCAGGTTCATCCCTGCATCTAGGCAGGGCTCCTAGAAAGCTTCAGCACATGGTGAACTGGAGAAGCACTGAGGAAGAGGATTAAATCACACGAGAGCCGATCTCCAGGCCATGGACTACCTGTGTGTAGGACGACGACTGTTGGGAGCTGGGCTGCAGAAGGTGTAAAGTATCCTATGTCTCGTGTCCGAGCATTAATTTACCTTCTCACGAGCGGCCGGCTGCAGATTGTACATAATTAGTTTCGTGTCCAGCGTGCACTTATCTCGTCTGGCTGTTCGGCGCGTTTGGTGACAAGTTCATTAATCAAAAGCTCTCAAGAAGTCTTCTGCCCCAAAGCGTCTTCGTGGGCAAGCCATCCCCAAGTGGCCCCATAGCAGTGATTGATAACAACGATCTCTCTGTTTGGGCTGATTTAGGGCAGCCTGAATTTCCATTCTCGCTGGATGGCCGAGAAGTTTGTAGGTGGGCACAACTTCTTATCCCCAGAAAGCGTGAGGCAGCAAATCCAAACCCTGCGAAACACCGGAGTCAAAAAGAAATGAATAAATAAAAAGGGCTGTTGGAAGCCTGGCAAAGACCTGGCAAGGCAAAAATCCTAAAGACAATCAGTAAATTGCCACTCCGGACAAAGATGCGGAGGCAGGCTCTAATCACCGTCCTGATGTAGGGCTGCCTTAGTCATGCTTTATTGATTCCCTTTTCTAGGGACTTGAATCATCAGCTCCTCGTGGGGAAGAGCTCTCCTGTTCCACGGCTTGGAGAGACACAAATTACCGGCGTGCACGTAAGCAAGCACAGGAGAGCTGAGATGTCGGAGAAGATGCACTCAGTCACGAGCCCGGCAATTTGGAAAGGTGATTAGCGCTGCTAAACGATGAGACCGGGAAAAAAAAAAATCATCGGTGGCAAAATGAGCCGGCCAAAAGGCAGCAGGGACGTGGAGGAGGCTGCTGGTCTTCTCCAGGAGATAAAGACATCTCCTGTTCACCTTCAAGGGAGCAGTGGGAGCAGTGGGAAAGGTGTCTGCCTCTGACCAAGCACCCTCTGCTCTTGTTTGATCAGGAGAGAGGTTTCTCGAGTCTTCACCCAGGAGCACGTTGGGAGCAGTGATTTGAGGTCACCTATATAGCTTCAAGTGGCTTAAAAACCCTTTAAATCATCCGTGCCCTTTCACACCTGACCCACTTCCTCTCCTGCTCTTCCCCTGAGACTGTCTGTTCAGCCACAAGGGTCGAAATTTCCTCTCCTCACCACGTGGCCATCCCGGCTCTCACTGGGAGGTCTGTGCAGGGAGCAAGGAGGAAAAAGCCGAGAAGGCAACGAAGGAAGGATTTGGACCTTCTGGAGAGGACCACAAGGAGACCGGTCTTCAAGGCAGCTCTTGTCGGGCTCCACTGGCAGCCGACTACGAGCACAACCAGCTCCGAGAGCGGCTGCGGAGAGTCCCTGTTGCTTTGCAAACACAAACTGCAGCAGTAACAGAGGAGGTGGGTGGAAGAACAAGGGCCGAGAGCCGGCCAAAAAAACCTGGGGGGCTTCCTAAACGGTCAGGGCTGCCTCTTAGCAATTAACCCCCAGGGCACGGGAAAGCGTGCACGGGCTGGAAAACATTCCCACTCCCCTCTGGTGTTACTAACGTGCCTTAGCCGGAGAGACAGATGCCGCTGCAAGAGCGATGCAGGCGGTTCCTCTGCAATCCAGAGCAGAGCGAAGGCGAGCAGGCGCTTCCGCTGCCAGGGAACGAGCTTGAAAGGGATCCAGCGGATAAAGAGATATTCAAAGTTCAGCTAATGAGTGAGATGACTCACTGGCTCAACGAGACAAAGGTTAGGCTGGAAAATAAAAATCCTCGCTGCAAGGAGCGGGGTTGGCGGCGATGGAAAAGGCAGAGGATGAGGCGTCACCGAAGGCAGCCGGTGCTGTGAGGGGCAGAGGGGCAAAGCAATGGCTGCGGCTTGGATGTGACTCCAGGTTTGCCCCAGATTTGTCCCAGGCTGAGGACAAGGGGGTTGTGACAGTGACCGTGGGTGTTCCGGCATGTGGTGGCTGTACCTGCCTGTTCCCTCCCTTCTGCAGCTCCAACAGCCCCTCTCCTGGGTAAAGCACGTTTATCCACCACTTACAAATGAAGAACAACAGCCCTTCCTTCACCTCCTTTGCCAACCAGTGTGGCTGAGAAGGGGCAGGGGATTGTCAGATCTCAAAAAACTGTGCTAAATAGTCACAAGGAAACATCATCTTACTTCCAACACTCTCAGTGTTACCGCTGTGCCCAAGGAAGACAAATAACTGTGGTAAACGTGGGTCCTGATCCAAAGCGTTCTGAAAATGAGGGCTGGAAAAGCAGAAACTTCCTGCTTATAGGAGATGCTGGCTGGCTTGGGGGTACCCAAAACCTCTGTTAGAGCATCACT
Organism: Baryphthengus martii; assembly: GCA_013396935.1. Classification (NCBI taxonomy): domain Eukaryota; kingdom Metazoa; phylum Chordata; class Aves; order Coraciiformes; family Momotidae; genus Baryphthengus; species Baryphthengus martii. Next base: position 50,185 of record VWZK01006473.1, on the reverse strand, counting down.
GTGTCAATGCTGAGCAAAGCAGAGGAAAAGATCTGCTCTCTCCTTGGTCTTTGTAGTCCAGAAAACAAGGAGCTGCAGCCTGGGAGCCTATAGAGAGCATGGCACGGGCACGTGTGGCACGGAGCAGGTGAGGTGCTGCTGGGGTTTTGCTAGTGAACTTGGGACTGGCATTTCAGTTTTGGATGTGCTTTTATTTCCTTTACCACTGAGTTCAGCCTGAGCCAGCCGAGATGCCACCTTAAATTGCTAAACTGAAAAAAACCCATTCCCTTCTTCCCCAAGAAGCTGAGAAAAAGAGACCCGGGGAGAGATGGAGGGGCTTTTGGAAAAAGAAGGGCAGGAGGTCAAGAGGGAAAGCAGGGCATGGGTAGGGAAAGGAGGGATGCAGCAGGATATCGCTGCACGCAGGGCTAAAGGAGCTCAGAAAGACAGATGTGGGAGCAGCCGGGTGTTGCTGCTCAGCTGACCAAGGAGATGCCCCGTCCCTCAGCAGCCCCAGGGAGCTGCCATGGGCAGTTACTGGGACTGCTGTAGCAGAGCAGATGATATCTCATCGCCCTCCCTCAGGCCAGGGTTTAACAGCTTTGCTCTGTACAGGGTGGAGATGTTCTGCTTACGGGTGATGGTGGGAGCAGGTAAAGCAAGGGCATGGACGCAAGGAAGAAGTGAGGTAGAGGTGGTGATGTGGAACTGGAGGATGGAAACCACCTCCTCTGTTTTTCACAGCCAGGTTTCTTTTTCCCCACCTTCATAGCCTCCTCTGTGCAGTTTTACAAGCAGCAAGGTCTGTTGGTTCTGGGAGACCTGCCGGGGAGCTGGAGCTTTGCTTCTGAGCAAGGAGCAGGCAAGGGGGCAGCTCGGCTCGAGGGAGCAGCAGGCAGGATGCTCACCCTCTCCCACAGCCCCCTTCTTTCCAGTTGCCTTTCATTTCCACAACTGAGGGTTGGCTCCCCAGGCGCAGGCAGAGGTGAAGGGAAGAAAACCAAAGGCAGCATGATCGCCTGGAGACGCTGACAGAGGACCAAGGGACTGTTTGCTCCTTTCCCATAACCACCTTTGCATCTCTGTGTTGGAAAGTGAGCTTGGTTATGGTCCCCCAAATCCTCGTGCTATCCTTTAATGAATTTTTCTTTGGAAGCTGCACTGGAAAATGAACAGCACTGAAGAGAGAAGTGCAGCAGATCCCAGCCTACTCCAGCTCCTCTCCTCCCAGAGAAACTATGGCACACCTCAGGTTGTCCTGAGCTGACTGCACGAAACCCCTGGAGTTCAGGAGCTTGGGCACAGCACCCAAGAAAAGGTGTTTCCACTGTGGGCAGGATGCTCTGGGTCCCACACCCAGACCCTGTGTGCCCATGTGGTATTTGGGTGCTAATCTCAGCGTTCCTAAGGGGACGAGGCGAGAAGCCAGTTCCTAAAAGCATGAGGTTGCTTGTAGTTTATTACAGTGTGGGATGGGGATGATTCCAAAGGAAGCAGGATGTCATGCAAATACCAAATTGACCACACTTGCAGGTTTTTATGGTCTTCAGTATGCCTTGCAAGCCTTAATTAATCAAATCCTACGTTTGCACATCCACACCAGCTCTGCAAGTGCACTGGCCCTCTGTCCACTGAGACCTGTAGGACAGGCCACCAATAACAGCGGGATGTCCGTGCAAATCCTACATCCTGGGCGATGGTCAGCTAAGATCAGACTCAGGGGACATATGACCCCATGGGGACAGGCCGCAAGAGTTGGGGCTGTTCAGCCTAGAGAAGAGGAGGCTCTGGGGAGACCTTGTAGCATCCTTCCGGTAGCTGAAGGAGGCCTACAAGAAAGTTGGGGAAGGGTTTGTAGTGGTAGGATGAGGGGAAACGGCTTTAAGCTAGAAGAGGATAAATTGAGATTGGATATTAGAAGGAAATTCTTTACAGTGAGGGTGGTGAGACACCAGAATAGTTTTCCCAGGGAAGCTGTGGATGACTCCTCCCTGGAAGTGTTTAAGCCCAGGCTGGATGAGGCTCTGAGCAACCTGCTCTAGTGGGAGGTGTCCCTGCCCACAGTAGGGGAGTTGAAACGAGATGATCTTTAAGGTCCCTTCTAACTTAAACAATTCTATGATTCTATGATTCTATGATTCTATGATTCTATGATAAGAGGGTCCTGAGTGCTTGTGACAAGGGACATTGCCTTGTCCTGGTTTAGCGCAGCACCACAGGGGCCTTGTTCCTTTGCGTCGCTGCCTCTTTACAAACCATAAACCAGAATAAAATGGCACCCAGGATCACAAGGGAGGCTTTGGACAACAGCAGATTGCCAAGCCTGTCTTCTTCTTCATTAAGTTGGATTGCTAATTGCTGATGCTCAGAGCTGGAGCATTATCGAGACTGCAGGATCTTTCCTGCCCTTCGCGTTCAGCGCTCAGGACAAATCAATACCAAGGCGCGCGCTCTTCAACAACAACCGACTGCAAAAATCACCCGGCGAAGAAGCAGAGCCCGGGTTCAGTGAAGCAACCTTAAATAGCAGCAGTCACTGTCGGATCGACCCACCCTCTGAACATCGCTGCCGACGGAGGAACAGAGCAAATAGTCGCGCCGGTCCGCGGGATGTCTTTCTACTCGGCTTGTGTGGCCACATGAGAGGTCCAAAATCAGCCTGGACTTGCAAAAGGGCAGCTTTCAGTGGAGGCAGAAGAAGTTGCGTGGTTGAGTTGAATTTAGAGCTTGGCTGAAGGATGTCATTTCAGAGGTAAATGTGCAACTGGGGAATGAACGTCAGAGCTGGGCTTCCCAAACTGCAGCGCTTGCGTTAGCAGTATAAGAAAAGCCGACTGGAAGAGGTCTATGGCCCCATCCAGCCCCAGATGCTGTCATTGCCAGGAGATGGACCCGCCGTTGTCACCAGGGGTGATGTAAACACCTCTCAAGATGTGAGGGAATGGGTGGGTTGAATAGAGGCAAATGGATCGAGTCATCAGTGAGTTCAAAGAAAATGGTGACAAGTCAAATTGTTTTCAAAAACTATTTCCATTTTAGCGGTCGCAGACTGCCGTGAATTTCTCTCAAAAGCCCTACTGAAGGAGAGTGACTCAAAATAATGCTTTCTGGTAATAAAAGCATCAGCATTTCTAAGGCTGCATGAAGAGGTATAGCCTGTCATGAAAGGATTTTGATTAAAATAAAACAACTCTGTGACTGATTGGTGTTTACAAAATAGAAATGTGGCTAAATGGGAGCAGCAGGAACAGAATTAGGTTCCTAGCACCAAAAATTCTCAGAGTACATCCTCGGAGTCCTCAGCACAGGAGGGACAGGGACTTGTTGGAGTGGGGCCAGAGGAGCCCCAGCAATGCTGGGAGGGCTGGAACCCTCTGCTGGGAGGCCAGGCTGGGAGAGTTGGGTTTGTGCAGCCTAGAGGGGTCTCTGGGGAAACCTTCTTGTAGCCTTTCAGGGCTTCAAGTGGCCTGTCAGAAAGAGAGGGACAGGCTTTTTAGCAGGGGTTGTTAGGACAGGAGAAAGGATGATGGTTTTTAACTGAAAGAGAGAGATTTAGACTGGAGCTAAGGAAGAATTTTTTATGTTGAGGGTGTTGAGACTGTGGCCCAGGTTGCCCAGAGAGGTGGTCAATGCCCCATCCCTGGAAACATTCCAGGTAAGCTGGACAGGGCTCTGAGCAACCAAGTGTAGTTGAAGCTGTCCCTGCTCAGTGCAGGGGGGTTGTACAAGATGACCTTTAAAGTTCCGTTCCAACCCAAACCATTTTATCATCTATGATCCTACATTCATCCCTTCAACCCAGCTGAGTGGCACACAGGGGAATCCAGCCTAGAGCATGCAGCAAGCCATGTCACACCAGGCTCAGATCCTGCCCCCACCTCTGGTCCTGTGCCCCCCGAGACTGTGATCAGAGCCCATCTAACAGCTGTAGACGGCGATGATTTGGATTTTTTGGTAATAATCCTACCCAGGGCTTAAACAAAGTAGTAACTGGCAGGAATACAACTGCAGATGGGGCTTGGAGAAGGTTTCCTTGCAACAAGAACTTTTCTCTGTGCGTATATTCTCATGCATCCTGAGCTAATCCTTTCTCAGGGTGGAGCTTCAAGAGCGAAAAGCTACCAAAACATCCTATTTGCTGTCATCTATCGGCGTGAGCTGCACATCTTTCGAGTGAAAGTAAAGGATCTTCGGAAAAAATACATCGCAGCAAAATCTTCGGCAGCTCGTGGTGCTGGAACAGCATCATCTCAGCTGCCAAAGCCAGGAGCCCCTAGGGACACCACAAACAAAAAACACCTTGTGAAAGCTTTGAATAAAACACCACTTGTTAAGACGTGAAATACAAATAGGTTTGTGTTTGTACAGTCGGAGTAAAAATGAGATGAGAAAGCAAATGAGAATAAACAGGTTGTGTTTAGGAGTGATTTATGTCCAAGGCAGCTGGCCACTGAGGTGAGGGTTTGACTTTGAGATGTCAGTACCATGTTTTCATAGAATCATACATCATAAAATCATAGAATGGTTTGGGTTGGAACGGACCTTTAATGGCCATCTAGTTTCAACCCCCCTGCAGGGAGCAGGGACATCTGCAACCAGAGCAGGTTGCTCAGAGCCCCATCCAACCTTCCCTGGAATGGTTCCAGGGATGGGGCAGCGACCACCTCTCCAGGCAACCTGGGCCAGGCTCTTACCACCCTCACTGTAAAAAACTCTTTCTTAGATCCAGTCTAAATCTCCCTCTTCCAGTTAAAAACCACTACCCTTCATTCTGTCCCAACAGGTCCTGCTAAAAAGTCTGTCCCCATCTTTCTGACAGGCCCCTTGAAGTCCTGAAAGGCCACAAGAAGGTCTCCCTGGAGCCTCCTCTTCTCCAGGCTGCACAAGCCCAACTCTCCCAGCCTGGCCTCCCAGCAGAGGGTTCCAGCCCTCCCAGCATCGCTGGGGCTCCTCTGGCCCCTCTCCAACAGGTCCCTGTCTCTCCTGGGCTGAGGACTCCCGAGCTGGAGCCAGCACTGCAGGGGTGGTCTCACCAGAGCAGAGGAGCAGAATCCTCTCCCTTGATCTGCTGACCATGCTGCTTTGGATGCAGCCCAGGATGAAATTGGCTTCTGGGTTGGGACCGCACAGTGCCAGCTCATGTTCAGCCTTTCATCCAGCAGTAAACCCACTGTGAGCTTCCCATGGGCTGCTGGGTAGCGAGTGTTTCAACAAACATCTATCCTTTGCATGTGATTCTCACACTTCTTCCACCTTAAAAGCATAACCCAGAGGAGACCGGCCTTGCCCAACGATGGATGAAAAACCCGACACACGTGCCCTGGTCAAGTGGAGAGGCATGAAGAAAGAGAGGACTTCACGCAGGGAATCCGTTCTGCATCAGCTCAGGCACCTGGGAGCGTTTAATTTACCCAGGCAACGCTCCCTGGCCAAACAGAGGTATTAGCACAGTCATCCCTTTAATGTGACGTTATCTCATTGCTGCCGTTAACTCCCCTGTTATTAGCTTGGAAACGAGCTTTACGATGGATTGCCAAGGGGATAAATGGGAATAAAAAGGTGAAATGAAGAGAGCAAGTGTTTAGGTTAAATGCTGAATTTTCTCCCGGTGGAAGTACTGGAAGTTCCCTGCAGCACGTGGACTTTGACCAGGCTGATGACCAGTAAATGCACAGAAGAACCCTACGCTGGCAGGGACGAGGGCTGCGTGACCTGTTAGATCTTTCCTATCTCTACCTCCAGAGAAAAGATTCTCCTTTAATTGGCTTTAAACCATCTATTTAAGTCACTTCTATGGCTCCCAGTACTCTGGGACCTGAACGACATCCAAGCTTTTAATGTTCTTATCCTCACGCTGCTCTACAGAGGCAGGAAAATACCAAGACTTGTTTAGCACTTGGGAAACTGAGGCAAAGAGAGACCAAGGGCCTTGGCCAGAACTTGCAAGGTAGGACTGCTTCACCCTCAGGTGGGATACAGTGTCCCCTCTGGAGAAACGGCCAGAAAAGTTGCGTGCTCCTGGGACATGGGGAAAGCGGGCAGAGAACGGCACCAACTCTGGCCGACCTGAGGAAGGTGCTGGGCCACTGCGTAGCAAGGAGGAGGGGCGTGTAGAGAAGGGCGTTCCATCCTTGGCCATCCTTGGAATAGAAAACCAGGTACCTTGGTGCATTAGAAAGGCAAAGCATGAGGGCTCTGCATGGGGGCTGTGGCTGTGAACTAAGCCTGAAGAGCTAGCTGCTTGGAGCTGTCTGAGATACTTTGCTCTTCCTTGTTATCAGAGCGGATACCAAGACACATTTGCCAGGCTTGGAGGACCTACTGTCAGGCCCAAGCACCATGATGAAGCTTGATTTTGCAGCACTGCTTCCCAAAGGGCACCCAGACAGCCTGTAGCAGAGGAGGGAACTGAACCTGCGTGTTCTCAGTGTGGACACGTGTGCCACATGTGGTCCAGCTGCCTCCCTCTGACCATGACTTAGGCCCAAAACAACCTTCTGCTGGGGTTATGGGCATGTTGCTTACACGGGCTCCACCTCAGGTTCTTTACTTGACAATGAAGCGTGCCACGTACACCCTCATTGCTGAGATCTGGCTGTGGTGGTCAGATCCACAGGACCACGATGCAGTCTCCGTGAGTAGCCTTCTCTAAAATCTTTGATCGGGGAAGGTGACACCTTGGTGACTTCCCTTTTTTTTTTGGAATCTAGCACATGCTGGTTGAGCACAGGTTCTCAATTAGGCTGGATCTAGCCTGGCCAGATGTCAGTGGTGAGTTTTAAGGTGTTACCTACTGCGTGGGTTCACCCGAACACGCTGCATGTGCCAGAGTGTGAATCTTTGCTCCAACACCTGCATAATGCTGCTTTCTTCCAAACCCTGCAACGCGCTTGACTTCACACAATTAACCAATCACAGTCTAGCACAGCAGAAAAATAATGTTGGCAGCTTCTATGAAATACCTTGAGCACCTGTGAGTCACTTCGGCAGCGTGTCTCTCTCGGAGGTATGTAGTAACACAGTTGGATGAAGCTCTACCGCTGGATTTCATGTCAAGTTACAGCTTGTATTACCCCATACCCTCCCCAGCAAGCCCATCAAGGACATTGCTCTACAGCACATCCAGCAAACACCTGCCTGGAGAGCTCTGCTCCGAACTGAGATAAATACATTCTTCAGCTCCCTCAACAGAACAGCTCTTCACTTGGATGTTCTGCATGACTTGTCCTGCTGCCAGGTTTTGAGCTTTGGTCTTCATCCAGGAGAAACGGAGACCAAGTTTGGCGGCTTTTGCCTCAAAGCATCCAAGCGCAGATTCCAGGTGTTGTGCTGACTAATCGACGGGAGCCACATCATCCGCAGAGCCAAGGTCGGTGAAGGTCGCTCCGCTGCCGCCAGCGACTCCCAAGCGATGTGTCAGCTCTTCTGGAGCCAATGGCACAGCACAGTGGCACGGGGGATGCCAGTTCTCCAGGCGCCTGCTGTGTTGCAGAGCCACTGCCCCTTGCCCCTGGTGGCCTCTTCCCTCGTGAAGGCAACTTCTCGGTGAGATCCCACGGTGATGGAGTCGAACCAAGGGGGAGGACTTTACTCCTGCCCTGTCTTTGCAACTAGTCCAGGACAAGGTTCAGCACCCAGACGTGACTGACTGGCAAGGGAACAGGATTGTTCTGGGCAGTCTTTGCAAGTCAGCAGCGGCTGAGTTTTGGCAAAGACGACGGGGGCGAAGCCTGGCGCGGGAGCGGTCGGCGACACGGTTGGTCAGCATCCGCTGCAGCCCGACGGTTGACCTTTTCCTTTGCGCAATGAGGAAGCAATGTCCTTCCTCTGTCCCAGGAGGACTACGCCAGACCCCAGGCAAAGGAGCAGCACTCATCTCCTCTAACTTTGGGAGTCAACGGCAGGCATCTACCGCGCTCATGGCCCTCAGCTCCCTTTAGTCACCCGTTGATGGAGAGACGCAGGTGCATCTAGAGATTGGTCTGTCATTTTCGATGCTGACCTTAAAACGAAGCAAATGAAGCCCTGCGACTGCGATTAGCATTTCTAACGCTACGATCTTTGTTTTTTGTGAATTATAAAGCTGCTCCAGAGAGACACTCCACAGCCCCCCACGTAACTGACCTTTTGCATAAATGGTCCTGCTTGTTCTATAATCATCTCCAGGTCTATTAACATGTCAAAGCCTGGCATCCATTTAAGGGGTACCAAGCACCTGTAGAGTTCAGGGGGTAGGACCAAGTTAATCGCTACAACGGATTTTCATTGCTGGTGGAAACTGGCCACTTTTATGGCCAGTTCAAAATCAGTTGGTATGGTACCATAAATCAGAAAGTCGATGACCTAGTTCTACCCCGGCTCACCAGAGAGCTCTGCGCAAAGCAAAGCTCATGGCCTCATTTATGTTTTGCCCCAAATACTTCACATGGATCTCAATTATCCTTCAGGGATTTGGGGTTTTTTGCCTCTGGCAGAGTGGACACGATGTTGGTCAACCTCCACTGTGAAGTGGAGGATCACTGAAAAGATGTTTTTGTTGGCAGATGTTCTACTGGCATCTCTCAATTTGGCCAAGGCATCTTCTGTATCGCAGTGATCTTGGTTCTGCATTTCTACATCACATGGGGGAGGAGCAGGGTTGTGTTGAATGAAGGAGCCCAGAAGGGCTCTCATGGGCCACACCGAGTGTGCAGGGAAGTGCGCGAAGACACCGGTTCGTATTATCAAGTTTTAGAGTCGTAGTAGGATCTAATGGCTTTATTCAGGCAAGCTCTAAAATAAATCAGTTGCCTTTTTCATTCTGTTTCTTTTTCTTAGCTAATGTCTTGATGAAAGCCTCGCCTTCTGAACTAAGACCCTGCACTGGTGGAATCTTAAGGAGTATGGAGAGACAGAAAGCGTTTCTGCACTTCTAGTAGGTATTTCTAATTTCAGTGTTTCCTCATTGTCCTTCATCTCATCAGGCTGAGGTCATGATTTATTGGTATTTCTGTCGCTATGTTTGTCTCCTGAACTCTTCAGATACCCTAAAAAATCCGAACGCTGTGATTTTTTCTGGTGTCTTTGATGGGTTGTTTGTTTAAAAGAGCTTTTGGAGAAGTACAAGGGAAACATCCCTGAGTTGAATCTGGAAATTGGATCTTTTGAAGTGTTCCCCTTTCAGTCTGGCAGTAAGCTGAGCTAAGCCGCTCTCTCCTTTGGAGCAGATAACGTGATTGAGTGATGGAGATGTACGGTTTTTAACTTCTAGGTAGAACTTCAGGATGGGTTAGTAGATCACCTAAAACTCCCCATTACAAGATGCATCGTCTTGCTTTTAATGTTGTGAACTGTAAAAAAAAGCGGGCAGAAGTTTTCTGGATTGTTTTGTACTCCTTCTGCCAAAATCAGTCCACTGTTTCTAAGAACAGGGGTAGGGAAGCATAAGATGTTTCTCCCTTTTAATAAAATATCTGTGGATTTGAGCACTGGAGTAGGATTATCCTTTGGATTCCTGTGATTATCTACCTGAACGCAACCATTTCCAGACTGGCCATTGGCCAGCGTTCAGGGGAGAGATCTTCAATGAGAGCAGCTGAACTCCCAGCAGATGCAAAATACACCAGGTGCCTTCCACCTGGAGACAGAGCAGGACTAGCCCGGTACTGTCGGGGCTGTCAGGTCCATCAGCCAGCTCTGCGGGGTTCGGCAGCGAGCAGCCAAAGAACAACACCGATTAGCTGCTCATTAACCGAACACGGCACATCCCGAGCGCTGAACCGGGCGGCAGCTCAGCGCAAAAAAACCAGCACGGGAGTGAGTAACGAAGGGCTACCGGGACTCACCCGCACAAGGTGGGTTGTTGCAGGTTGCATGGATATTTTTGTGCCAGGGTCTTCCCATCTCGTGCTTGCTTGGCTTTGCTTGGCTAGGATGATCCGTCACAAACGCGCCTGTGTGTGAGCTTTGCAGTTTATCTGCTCAGTTTTTCAGATACTTTTTGAAAAAAAGTACTAAATTTAAAGGAATATAGGTGTCTGTTATTGGTGAGCAGCAACTGTTTTTTCCCTGTGTCCCCAAAGGACCTTGCATGACCCAGACATGCCATTCAAAGGATGGTGGGGCAGAGGTTTTATGATGTCAACTCAAGAACCACACTCACTACACCCAGTACACAGCAAGACAGAGCAAATGTCCCAGCAACACATCGCAAGCATCTGCCCCATCGCACCCAAGTATGTGTCACCGGTTCATCTGCGGTGGCGGGACTAATGTGACCTTGCCCTCGCTCCTCAGGGCCCCCTGTGTCACCCTATGCCAAGCCACTGCTCCAGTTTGAGGGTGGCCACGTGGTGCTTACTCAGAGGGGATGAGGTAACTTCCCTGTCAGCGGTGACACCGTCGCCTTCCCCACAAAGCACCCTTCTTATCGCCCTCTCAGTCATGTTTTCCTGGCAGGCAGCCCAGCCAAGGGATCTGGTAATCTCCCAAATGGTATCAGACAGGGTGATCAGCCGAGGCCGGACTATCTCACTGCAACGTTTTGGGCGATAGCAGCCATACGCATGGACAGGTGAAGGCCAGCAAGACAAGACAGAGGATGCTGGCTCCCTTGTCCCCTCTCCCTCTCATCTCCCCTCGTTTCCTACCTGCTGTCCCCATGGTTCTGTCCTTGGGAGCTGGGCTCCGTCCCTGCGCGGTCTTTGGTCCCTGCCTGATTTTGGGTCCTTGCTTTGCGCAGAGATCTTCAAGGTAAGAAGTCCTTCCTGAGATCCCTCCACTTGTGAGGACCCAAAGAAATGCAGAGTTTCTCTTTGGATGGTTTTTGGTCTTGTGGCATTTAAAAGGAGTGAAATATTGGCCAGCATAGAATCAGAATCGTTTAGGTTGGAAAAGATCATCAGGTCCAACTGTTAACCCGGCACTGCCAGGGCACCACTAAACCATGTCCATCAGCACCACATCTACATGGCTTTTTAATCGCTGCAGGGATGGGGACTTCACCACTGCCCTGGGCAGCCTGAGCCAGGTCTGGACAACCCTTTGGTAAAGAAATGTGTCCTCATGCCCAACCTAAACTTCCCCTGGCACAATTTAAGGCTGTTTCTTCTTGTCCTATCAATAGGAGAAAGCTTTGGACTTCCCTTGACCAAGCCTGGATTTGATGAGGTCACCATCTCCCACACCAATGGCGTGTTCTGGATCCTTGCATTTAGACCTGTCAGGGTTGATGGGATCAGCCTGGAGCTCTCTGCTGGCCCTTCCAGTGTGCTACAGATGGTCTCCATGGAGTCCTTTATCTGGAAACAGACTGCAATCCTAGGTAGCAAGTGTGAAGGCAACACTGGGACACTGGGAGAGCAAAAATTCATCCCACAAGTCCTGACAAGAGACCAGAGGGATCAGTGAGTCTTCCTGGGCTGCTTGACCTTCTTTAACCCCAGACAGAAGATAGATGCTCTCTTGAGATGCAGAAGACACCAGTATCTTTTCACTGGAGACCACTGCCCCACCGTGAAGACCTCTGTGGCGAAATCACGTATTGAGTGAAATCAGCTCCCACAGAGCAGCCAGCTGTGGTCAGGCAGCTCCCACGCACACCGCCGCCAGAGCGGCCCCATCCTTTGACGCAACAGCTGGATAGAGAAGAGAACACGGCCTGCAGCCCACCGGGCCTCCGTGGCATGGACCTCCTCCTTGCTCAGGTGGGAAGGGTGGGGAGAGCAGACACTTGGCAGGAGAACCTTTATCCTCCCAACACACAGCAGAACAAAATCGGGTTGTCCTCACGCACTGCCCGGCACAGCTTTTAAAAAACCAGGCATGGTTTCTTTTTTTTTTCCTCCGGGTGGCCTACTCGTTTCTCACGGTAGGTTTCAGCGTTGCTGACTCACGTAATTTTATTACAAATCTTGCGATATTTCATGCCGTCTTTACCGCAAGGGTGCCCGGAATCACGTGGCTCTGGGACAAGGAGCTTTTATTAGGGGCAAAAATAGACCGAGATATTTACAGTCCTCATGGTATGAGGAAAGCAGGAAAATATGCCCCCTAAAGGTTCAGAAAGAAAAAAAAATAACACAACAAAAACAAAGCCCAATCCAAATCTGTACCATCATTTTATAAAATCTCGTGATTTTCAACCTGCTGTGATTGTTCCCGGTGCTGGTTCCCATCTCCCGCTCTCCCGAAGGCCGTCTCTGCGACGGCTTCCGAGCTGTTCCCTGCAGTGTGGAAATCCCCCTTACACAAACAAGGGCACCGTTAGTCTTGATGATTTTCTGGAAGCACAAAAACATGTTTGTTTTCAGCCACGATCCACTGAGGGAATTTCCTCACTGGTTCGGAGTTTGGGATTTTTTAATTCTGTTTTTTTATTCCTCTGAAAGCCATTTTGCCGGTTTCCAAGAACCTTAATAAATGAAAATTACTAAGATTAAGAGCATTATGTTGTTGGCACCCAACACAGAAACAGACCCTGGATTGTGATCACTTTTGTGGAAACTGGCAGAAAATAGCTGAGTGAAATGACCCCTTTTCCTGCACGGCATCTGAGAGCGTGAAACCCAATCGGAATTCGGGAGAGCAGGTTGCCTTTGGCAGGAGCTTTGCGTTGATGGAAGCTCAGGCAGCTGCCCAAAGTGCTGCGCTGTGGCTGATGGGCAGGAGGGACCAGAAAATGGTGCTGCAGGGGGGTCAGCGAGCTCATGGGAAGGAGATTCAAGGGTATTTCCCAATAGATAGAACCGTAGAGTCGTTCTGGTTGGAAGAGACCTTTAAGATCATTGAGTCCAACTGTTAACCCAGCACTGCCAGGGCACCACTAACCCATGTCCCTCAGCACCACATCTCCATAGCTTTGAAAGCCCTCCAGAAATGGAGACTCCACCCCTGCTCTGGGCAGCCTGGGCCAGGCTTGGACAACCCTTTTGGAGTAGAAATCTTTCCCAATATCCAACCTAAACCTCCCTTGATGCAACAGGAGGCCATTTCCTCTTGTCCTACTTGGGAGAAGAAATCAAATCCACCTGGTTCCGACCTCCTTTCAGGGAGTTGCAGAGAGTGAGAAGGTCTCCCCTGAGCCTCCTTTTCTCCAGGCTAAACAAGCTCAGTTCCCTCAGCCGCTCCTCACCAGACTCCTGCGCTAGACCCTTCACCAGCTTCATTGCCCTTCTCTGGCCACGCTCCAACCCCTCAAATACACTGTGAGCCCTTCACACCAGCAGGTAGAGTGGCTGAGTATCTCATTTATCAAGGGGATAAGCATCCTGGAGTCCCTGTTACCACCTAGTGCGCCCCAGATATTGCTTCTGGCCACCACATTCCACGTGTCCTCTCCCTACTGCAACACCGTGCGTGGCTGTCAGTGTGAAGCTGATGGGTGAAGAGGAGGGCACCACCTCCATGAGTGATGGGGGTGATTATAATGTCCTCACAAGGAGCATGGGAATGTCACCCCTGGAGCCATTGCTGAGTTTGAATGTATGGAGTTTGTGACTCGTCTGAAAGACAATCTGTCCTGGCATGTGGATTCTGGAAGAAGATCTGCTCCCCAGGAAGAGTATCTCCAGCTTTATCATTGGCAAATGGTCTTGTGGTTCCTGGAACTTCCTTTCTGCTCTTGCTCCAGCTGCTTATGTGCCTCTGTCTGAAGAAATACGGGCAACACTGAGACACACCCAGGTCTAGCAGGGATGGCAGCGTGCCACCAGCAGATAGCAAATAGCGACCCATCTCGTTGAGACTTTCTGGAGCCAGATGAGCTGTAGCACTTGGAGCTCCCGGTGCCTCCCTTCCTTCCTTTTGTGTTTTACTGGTGACCGTGGCCACCTTCGCCCTGTGCTCCAAGTCTCAATGGCATGTTGAACCCTTTGATCCCTGCCACATAACCAGTGTCAGCGTGCAGAGCATGTCCTCCAAGCCATGCAGACACAGAGCAGCCAGCAAGGCAGCTTTGGGACAGCGCTGGGTGCCTCAGCAGAGGGAACTTTGCGGTGTGGAAGATCTGAAGTGAGGTCTGATCCTTCCAGGAGCTTCAGAGGTAGGGAGTACCACGAAGACGCCACACACATCCCTGCCGTGGGAGGAAGAGGCTCTTCTGCCAGTTCTAGGTACAGATCTTCGCAGCAGGGGAGTTGGTAGCTATTCAAGAAAGAAGTCTTTGAAGGCACACTCTGCTGCAAGTAGCTCAGACATCCTCAGTGACCCCAGGATGAATGTGTAAGGAGGCTTTTTTTCTCCAATAGGTTGAAGGATACGTGGAATTTCTTAACATCATGAGCGAGCGACACATTCCTAGTCATTGTGGGACCACGTAGCTTTGATTCCCGAGCTGCTGGGCACATTAGCAGCTCAGCGCATCCATTGGAGGACAACAACTGCTGTTGAGCTCAAGGGGCCTTTTCACTCCAGATACTCAGTGGAGATCCAGAAGACGCCAAAAATTTGCCAACATCCACTCTTGTTCAGGCACCCACAATCATGCAGCGTTACAACAACATCTACATCTGCCCTAGAAGTTGTCCTAAGGGCTGTGCTCCCCTCCTGCTCCTCAGCTCCAGTCACACCTGGGATTGCAGCCAGTTCAGGAGGATAAGGAGGCCTCATCCCCTTCCTGGCTGTTTGGGCTGACCCTGAGATGTCCAGCACACAAAATGCATCCTAATGGGCTCAGGAGGGCATCACGCAGGTGGATGTCCAGCACCCAATGACATCTGGATGGGCTCAGGAGAGCATTCCACAGATGAACGCGCTGCTTTTCCCATGGTGGGTTTCCTGCAATGCTCCACCAGCGCGATAACTGCTTCGCCTGCGAGGGAGGAAGGACTTAATTAGAGGAATCTGGAGAAAGGCAGATTTTGTCATGTAAATGATTCCTGTCATAGGACACATTCTAAATTTGGATTCTGAGGCTGAGGCTGAGCAGAACAATCTCTGCCGTAGCATGGCAGCTGTCAAAGGTGGGGAGAAGCTTTGAATGCCTACAAGAGTGATGGCTGGTGCCTTTTATTTCACTGCGGGGTACGTTTCATCCTCTGAGCAAATCAAGTGATTGTACATCACTGGGCAGGAACAATCCTGCGAGACAGGCTCTATTATTCCCCCTTCTCTTAGCTAAGGTAGCCAGAAACCCAAGGGCTTGCAGGCAATAAAAGGAATTCTCACCCGGAACAGGATTTGATCCTGGGATTTCCAAACCCCTGGGCCTGTGCTCAGGCCACAAGCCAATATCACAGCCTGTTCCTGGTTAATATTTTCTTTCTCCGTTGCTCAGCACCGCACAGCGTCATAACGGGAGGCAGCGTGTTCTGCTCCACTCCGCCTGATAATGGTATCTCTCGCTGTGTTTTCTTCCTGGTGCTGCACCACGAGGTACCTATTTGAGGAAGGTTCTCCTCCCCCTCTACTCTGCCCTGGTGAGACCACACCTGGAATACTGGATCCAGTTTGGGGCTCCTCAATTCAAGAGAGACAGGGATCAACTGGAGAGAGTTCAACAGAGTCTACGAGGATGATGAAGGAACTTGAACATCTCTCCTATGAGGAAAGGCTGAGAGAAATGGGGCTGTTGAGTCTGGAGAAGAGAAGGATGAGAGGGGATCTTATTCATGTCTATAAATACCTAAGGGGTGAGTGTCAAGTGGAAGGGGCCAGGCTCTTTTCTGTGGTACCCTGGGATAGGACAAGAAATAACGGCTACAAGCTGGAATACAGAAGGTTTCAGCTCAACATGAGGAGAAACTTCTTTGCTGTGAGGGTGATGGAGCCTGGAACAGGCTGCCCAGAGAATTGGTGGAGTCTCCTTCTCTGGAGACTTTCCAACCCCACCTGGATGTGTTCCTGTGTGACCTACTCTAGGTGATCCTGCTCTGGCAGGATGATCTCTAGAGGTCCCTTCCAACCCCTAACATTCCATGATTCTATTTCTTTAAAATAAGAACTTCTAAATAGAAAAAAAACAACCAAAACCCAGTAGTTTTGATATCGACAAAAAACGTCCTGATAAGGATGCATTTTGTGTTTGGATTCTCTGGTGTCTCATTGGGTGGAGGCTCAGGTTCATCTTGCTTGTAGGTGAGGGTCTCACAAGACTTTGTTTCTATCTGGATTTCCAGGGAAGGTGTGATCAGCCTGCAATCTTCCTTTTCCTCGCTGCTCCACTTCTTTTCCTGCTCGCTTTCATTAAACTTCCAGAAACTTTGCACTTCTGAGTTCTCCATCTCTCAATCAAATTCCACTGAAGATGCCCAACAAGTTCTCCAGCTGCGAGAGATGTTGGAGAGACAGGTCCACAGGCATGAACCCAAACGCACGACACTCAAACGCGTAAGCCTTGCTTCCTTGGGAAGCCAAGCTAACAGGGAACGGTGAAAATTAACTTTGGAAAATGTCTGGAACAAATCCCACCGAATGCATAATGTGGGTAATCTTCCAGAGGCTGTGAGAGGCGCTAAGATAACCAGAGCGGAGCGATAAAGTGCATCATTCATAAGCACCGGTTTCTTGAACAAATGTGGCTCCTTATTATGCTCACGAAATAGACATGGAGAATTGACAATTTCTGTCGGCGTTCAGCATTCGCAAGGGCTCGCTTCGACGGTTTAACGCTGCACGGACCGGGCGCCGGCGCCGCTCTGGAGCTGGTCCCGTTTGGATGGGTTTGTTTTGGCTGGCCGGAAGGTACGGCTGCTCCCTGACTGACTGATTATTTAAACAGCTTCAGCCTCGATGTAAATCCCTCAGCTGTGAATATTCCAGTTGTAAATTTGACATACAGTTTCGGTATGCCAATAAAACTTGACCTAGACCAGTAAAACTCTTAATAAGCGGAAAAAAAAAAAATCCACCCGCTCAAACACAAATCTAGCAAATCTCTTGGAACGCGGAAGGAAATATGGGCAAAATACTGTTGGCAGCATTTGCTGAAGGTCCTTCATCAGCTTTTACTTTTGTGACCCATAGAACAGTTCCATGGCGTATTAAATCAAGCAGACACTCCTACTTAATCATTTTCAGGAATAAAACCGTTGAGGAAGAGGTCCAAAAGCCAGATCGCTCGCTATGCCATCACATATAGCAGCGACCTGCCCTACCCCTGCCCTCTCCATCTGCAGCGTGTGAGAAGCGAGAAGCAGCAATTAGCCAGCCTGGGGGAGTATTCCCTGCATGGCCTGAATGACATCCTGAGCCCAAAAAGTTCAGGTGTGAGCCCCGTTTCATAGGAAACCTGGCTTGGCTTCAGCTGGCCAGCGGTGAATTGAGCTCTAAGGTGAAGCTGAGTTTGCACCGCAGAGGAACCGGCTGAGCTGCAGCCTGGAATCAGGTCCTGAGTGCCCTGATCCTGGAGCGGTGGTCAAGTCACGTGCTGGGCTCCAGGACCCCAGGTCCTGGGCTCTGGCCTATCTTCCACTCAAAGTCATGGTCTTAATTTTGGTGAGCTGATCCTGAGCTTGGCTTGCCACCAGGATGGAGGAAATGACCCCAGTAACTCTTTGGCAGCAGTGGTGAAGAGGAAATAATAAAGAAATCCTTGAAAATAAAAAAGGCACTATCGTTAGCAAAGGACAGTGAAAGCCCAGCAGAGTTTTAATGGTTGGGTCGGTTTTTTTTTTAAGTCTCTATCCCGGTTGGACAATCAAACTGGGAGGGAAGCAGCACGATGTTCATATTCTTCCTGTACCTGGGGACTGTACATACGGACCAGGACTCAGCGGTGCAAGGAGCTGTACAAATCCGGAGCAAAAGGACAGACTTTGCCCCAATGATGGCTTTTACCCTTCTGTGTTTAATGCAGAAGACAGCAGATGGACTCCAATTTAAGGATAGATAAATGAATACAAGATTTCAGTGACAAAGCCATCTGTCTAGCCAAAGTCACCCACTTCTGGAGTCTGGGAGGCTTGGATCCACCCACTCATGTTGTAGAGCCAGACTCTAAGCTCAGTAATTTTACTCATGGTTGAGGGTGATGTCTGCTTTATGGGGAGATGAGCTGCGCTCCAGCGGTACCTTCTCTGCTTCAACTGCAGATGCAGAGCAGGATTTCGTTCTGATCTTGTCATTTGTAGTCAACGTGTCCCAAGCAGATGTTCAACCGTTTAGCTCCTGCCCCATTAGAGATAACTTGCTTTGGTGCCTTGGTTCATTTGCATTTAGGATTTAAGTGATAGACGAGCAAAGGGGATCTTGAGGACACTTTCATGAGTTGACCCAATGGCAAAAGGACTGGTGCTCAGATGGACTAGTCCTACCTCTTCTCATCCATTGCCTCCTGACCAGTGTTTTCTCCTACCTTAAAAGGTCCTGTAGGAGCACAGCCAAAGAAGGCCTTTGGTATTTCAGTGCAATGTGCTGTTCCACCTGGAAGAGAGGTGAAGTTCCCTGCTGTGTACTTGGGCATGAAGAACTGACTGATCCCCTGCCCAAGTCATCCCAGTTAAGTGTCCCTTTAGAGCTTCTGCATGCTGGGAACTGGCGGGGACATCCTGAACGCATTCGGGGGCACGTGGCCAAAGGGAGAAAACACCTTTGGGGTTACTAGAAACAACCAGTCCCATTGCCTTTGGGTTAGGTTGGCTTTGCGGAGGTGCTTTTGTCTGCATATTGATCCCACAACCACACTCTGGACCAAAGACAGAACCCCTGGTGCAGGTCAGGCTGTCTCCCTTCCTCCCCATCCTTGCCACTGGCAAGTAGCTGGCGGATAAACCGGAGTTGCAATGGCTCCATCTTCATGAATCTCTAATTTCTGCTTCTGTAAATAAACAGTCCAGTGGGTGATAGAACCAACAGCTTCTGCTGGTTTGTCCCGCTGGATGGAGCGGTCTTTGCACGCCCACGGGGCTTAGGCTTTGGATCTTAGGGGTTTGTTTTCACATTGCTATTTCGAAATGTCGAGGCCACGCACATTGCATTTTGACGCTGGACGTCAGCAGAAGCGGCCCCACCATCTGTATGTGCCAGGATGAGGCACGTGCTGGGAGCTGGGTCCGATTCTGGCAGAGGCTCCGAGCCTGCAGCCCGGCACAGGTTTGCAGAAGCCAAGCAGAAGCCCGCGCAGCGTCTCGGTGTTACACTCGGGAAAGGCGGTAGCTTCGCTTCCAATGTGTTTCCATTGCTGTCCTCCCACCCTCGCTCCTACGAGCTCCTCATCATAATTTTTACAGCGCAGCTGACAATTCCCTCCTATATTTTTGGTCCCTGAGAACTCTCTGTTCAAAGCACCAGCAAGAACTGCCAGGTATTTAGACCAAAGGCTCACACAGGTACCTCTTAAGAGCTATTTCTCTACTATTTGTCTGCTTTTTTTGTGTGGTCTGCGAAGTATTTGAGTGGGCAAAGGCACATTCACCCTCTGGGCTCCCGGGCTTTTTATGGGAAGAGCATCAAAAGCTCCAACCTTTCAAAGCTGTGCTGCAGAGCTTCTTGCGGAGTCATCGCTGTCCTCTGCCACAGCGCTGGCAGCTATCGGCTCGTTAAAATACAGGCTCCCATTATCTCTGACTCGGCCAGGAGTGCTACAGGTGCCTTGCTAGTCCTGCACGTGTTTCTCCTGCAAATGCATTAGTTTCCTTTGGTCTGGCTGATTTTTCCAGTCCTTCCCACAGTCATTCATTGATTCTTTTAAGCAAATTGCAAAGCAAACAACCAAACAGAAACAAACCAAACCACAACCCCCAAACATGACAGGAAAGGCAAAATAAAAACCCCAAGCCTCATCAACCTGAACAGTTTAAAGCCAGAGAATATATTAAAAATTTCCATCATGGAAATTTCCTAGCTCAGCATGGAGATTTCCCAGTATATTAGACTCTTCTGTTTTTCAAGGCTGCAAGCAAAGAATGGAAATTTCCAATTACTGCATCAAAGGCTGCTGCTCTCCTGACAGTCTGCTTAGCAGGGGTCATCTGCTTCTGTAGGACATTAAATAATTTAAGGGAGGGACAGGGAGGATTTGCTCAGCAGCACCGTTTCCTGCACGCGGCACAAGCATTTCCTCCGGTGCTTGGTGGAAGGGAAGGAGCCCGGTGGCCTGAGCCGGAGCCTGGGGGTCAGGACTCGGGGGGATATTTCCCCCCCATCTCGGTAGGTTTGGTGTGCAGAAGTGGGACCCAGAGGAACCCAGGCGCCTTTGACTTCACCGGAGCTGTCCAGCCCTCAACCCATCGCGTGGTTGACTTCCCACTACTGAGATGCACATGCAGAGAGCTCCTCTCTGTCTTATTCCTCACAGACTGGGAGGAAAGGGGAAGCAGGAATATGCCAAAGCAAGGAGGAATCATACTGCTCCCCTCATTTGGTGGCTGCTCCCCACCAGTACCCTTTGCAAAAAAAAAAAAGCTCTCCTAGCCATTTCCAGTCAAGCTGTACATGAAGGGAGTCGGAAAAGCAGGAGAGCCAGTCCCTGCTTTCATCTCCTGACTCCACCATGGGTTTGCGGTACCGGGTGGGCAAAGCAAGACCGAGCCTCTGTGTGGTGGTTGGCAAAAGCGGGTGACAGCTCCTACCAGGCAGCGCGTTGTGGGGCTTAATCAATCTGTGCTTGTAGATGGCGTTGGAGCTCCCAGCTGAAAGGTACTGTATAAAAGTGCAAAGTAATGCCATTACACAGTGATTTTCTTTAACAAGCCTCGGTGCTGCGACATGAGAAATGTTCAGGATGATGCCATTAGCGGTAGCCAGCTCATCTACTTTGGCAAAAGCAGCAGGGAAGGAGGAAAGGGAGAGAGGGAGGAGAAATGAATACATATGAGTCCTGGGAGAATTCCGATTTGGACTTGGTGTCTGACTTTTTACAGGCCGTGTCTTAGCTGTGTTTGTAAGTCTGGATTCGAGGCATTTATGGGAGCTCTCTTGTACTGATAGTTCTTCCGAACTCTGGTAGTCACGGCTTGTTTTTTCGGGTCCCATCTCATTAGAGAGGTAATCATGTGAGCCAGTTAATTTAAAGGGGGAACTAGATCTGAGTGTTCTCCAAGCCAAAAACATCTCTTAGGAGCATGAGTCTGCAGCAGTAACTGTCTGTACTTTTGCAACGTCTTCCATCCAAGAAATTCAGAACTCTTTGCAAAGCTGAGTTGATGTTGCTTCCCTCACAGCAACAGGGAGGTGGACAGAGAAAAATTAGTTTGTCTCAAGGTTTCTTTGTGAGTTATTGGTAAAATATGAGAGGCTTTGTCTTAAGGCACGTTGGCCCATACACCTTCCACATTCTCTCAGGTATAAAACCAAGTTGAGCTGATTGTAATCAAGGCCAAGAGCAAGCATTTGTAATATCTGAGAATCAACGTGGGTTATGGAGTTACAGAACAGAGTAAGGTGAGTTTTTCTGTGAGCCCATCTTCATAATACGTCTCAGAAAATACAGCTGCTGTTAAGGGGCACATCGGTGTGAGTCAAGCACAGGACCAAGTTTCAGGCAGCCAGCAGAAAAAAACATCCGTAAGCCTTCTAAAAGTTAAAGGAGATCATTTCTGACACCAAATATGAGCCAACTGGTCCAGATCTCATTATGACAGAAAAAATTATATTTATCGCTGGTCTGGAAGCTGGTGGCTGTTCACAGACTTGTGAACATCACCTGCAACAGCAGTTGGTACGAGATAAGAGAGAACAGACTCAAAGAGAGATGCGACAGCTGGTAGCACAGTAGGTTTCCCAAAGCTGTGGAGAGGAATGGGATAAAACATTGAGATGAAAACCCCAGGATGGAAATGGGAAGGTTGTGAAGAAGAGTTTTTTGGAGATGTCCAAAAAACTTCAGCGTTCAGCATGATGCTCATCTTGGGTGAACAGCAAAATGAAAGCAGCAAGAAGAAATAAAAACCAGTACATAATGAACAAAAAGCAGGAGAAAGGGGGGATATGGATACGAGGTGGAAGCCGTCACATAGCGGATCAGGGAACTGTAGCGGTGAGAAGCAACAAGCTGATGGTTGGGTTGAGGAGGATAAGGAAGATAAGGAGACGTATTTAAAGCACATGAGGAACAAAAGGGGTCCTTGCAGTGGAGATGTTAAATGATTCCTAGAAGGGAAGAGGGCTTCCAAGCATTAGCATCTGATCCAGGTAGATGTTTTGCCTTTCTAAGCAGCTGATGGAGTGAGATAGCTCTTCTGGAGGGTGATTCAGTCGCTCCAGAGATGGGTGGGATGAGTCGCGTTCTAAAAGTGCTTCCCTCCATTGACTGGAGAGGGGGAGGCTAGACACTTGGCTCACACCGAACACCTGACTTTCGGCAGCTAAAATTAGGGGAGATGAATCTCATCTGTTGGTAGAACCAAGGAGGATATTGGATTATCTACTACAGACAAATATTTTTAGATCAGTCAGCTAGGAAATTCACATCAAGGGGTCCTTAAGTGCTGCCTCCTTAGGTCTCTGGACTGCTCGTGTTAATTTACTGCAAGCCTTAGCATATGGAGGAGCTCCTGAAGGCCAGGAGAAGGATAATGTGCTGATGAAAAGGCAATCAGGACAGCATGGACAATTGACTATAGACATGACAACAGATCCCATGCAGAGCAGTGGAAGTGCTACATACAGTCCAATCCGTGTGGAGTTCAATGACAAGAATAAAATTAACATCAGTCAAGTTGGTTTTGATAGAGTCATGGTTTAAGTCCACCCAGTTGGCAACTAGACACTACACAGCTGCTCACTCACTCCTACCCACCGCTGGTGGGACGGGGAGAAGAAAATATAACAAAAGGTTTGTTATAATCACTCATCAATTACGGTCACGGGCAAAACAGACTCGACTTGGGAAAGAAACCCAACAATTTAATTTGTTACTGATCAAATCAGAGCAGAACAGTGAGAAATAAAAACAAATTAAAAAATATTTAATTACTTAAACCACAGATTTTAAGCCCTTCTTCCTGGGCCTCACTTCACTCCTGATTTCTCTATCTTGACCCCGACAGCGGCGCAGGGGGATGGGGAGTGGGGGTTGTGGTCAGTTCATCCACGTTGTTTCTGCTGCTCCTTCCTCCTCTGGGGGAGGACTCCTCACATCTTTCCTCTGCTTCAGTGTGAGGTCCCTCCTATGAGAGACAGTCCTCCATGACCTTCTCCAACATGAGTCCTTTCCATGGGCTGCAGCTTTTCATAAACTGGGTCTCTTTCATGAGCTTCAGCCCTCCCAGTGATGGACTGCTCCAGCACAGGCTTCCCTCAGAGCCACAGGCTTCTTTGGGCACAGTCCTCTTCTCTGGCATGGAGTCCTCCATGGGCAGCGGGTGGGATTCTGCTCCACCGTTGATCTCCATGGGCTGCAGGTGATCACCGTGCCATGTCACCATGGGCTACAGGGGAATGGCTGCTCCAGAACATCACCTCAGCTTCTTCTTCACTGATCATGGTGTCGACATACTCACTTCTTTCACTCCTAAGAACTCGTTTAGTAGGTTTTTCCCCTCTTAAATATGTTATTGTAGAGGCACCGATTGGCTCAGCCTTGAACCAGAGGTGGGAGACTTGGAGCCAGGGGAACTTCTAGAAACTTCTCACAGAGGCCACACCAGTAGCCACCACTACTGAAAAACCCACCAGACACAAACCCAACACAGATAGAAAACCAACATTTTCAAATGAGTCTGGCTTATCGCTCTCAAGATTTGCTTGATAGTGGAAATCATGACTGTATAAAACACTCAGACTTTTGTCCTCATACCCCATAGTCCACAGGTACTTGTCAGTGGTACATTTCCATTAAAAACCTGACAACATTAAATTATCAAAGAGTCCTTTGTAAAATGGATTAGAAATTGGCTGCCTGTCAGACCTCAAAGACCAGCCCTCAGCTGGGAATTAGCACCAAATGTTGAGGGAGAGGTGTCACAGGGATCAGAAGGAGGTCTGACAGGAAACACAAAGTCACAGCCAGCGATGTGCCGCTTTCAGATGACGCATGGGCGGATGAACAGTCTGAGTCGGGCTCCATATGCCAACTGTGCTCGTTCAGACACTGTCCAATGGAAAGTTCTCCACCTAGGGAGAAGGATGGCGGGTCATCCCCGTCTGCTGAAGGATTGTACTCTGAAAAGATTAACTGTGGGACGCATTCAGGAGACAAGGGACTCAGTACGACCTCCCAGTGTGAGACCAGTTAAAATGGCTAATCCAAGCCTTCTGTAAGAAACAAGTCCTCCTCTCCATCTATGGTGGGGAGCTCTGCCCAGCTCGTGGTTATGAAAGGATGCTACAAAAGGGGTAAAAGGAACAGAAGAGCGACATGGCATCCAGAGAAGAGCAATGAAACTGGTGAAGGGTCCAGAGAAAAAGTCCTATGAGAAGCGGCTGAAGGAACAAGGAGTGAGGATTGTTGAGCCTGGAGAAAAGGAGATCTGCTTGCTCTCACCCTCCCAACATGAGGCTGGAGCCAGCGGGAGTCGGGCTCTTCTCCCAAGGAACAAGCGATAGGACAACAGTACACAGCCTCACGTTGTCCCAGGGGAGGTTTAGGTTGGATAGTAGGAAAAATTTCTTCCCCAAAAGGGTTATCAAGCCTTGGAACAGGCTGCCCAGGGAAGTGATTGAGTCATCATCATTTAAAAGATGTACAGATTGTGGCATTAAGGGATATGGTTTAGTGGTGGACTTGGCAGCGCCAGGTCACTGTTTGGACTTGATGATCTTAAAGGGCTTTTCCAGCCTAAATGATTCTATGATTCTATCATCAGTGTCACACAGGGGCTGGAGGAAAACCTTTGGAGGGAAAGGTGTGAAAGCTCTGGCTTTTTAGCTGATCAGAAGCTAGGCAGAAGATTGTTCTTCATGTGTACTTCCACAGGACATGGGATACTAGGCTCTCATGGGCTCTTTAAACAGTCGTAGCAAGAATCGATGACTCAAAGTGGAAGCCAGACAAGCTCAAAAACACAGAAAAGCTTCAAAGAATGTAGCAGGAAATCTGATCTACCGCTGGAATGGTGGCTCCTTCCGTGTGATGCTTTTCTGGGCTGGAGCATGAGCTTCTGCTGGGCATGCCTACGGGCCCCCACGTCAGCTGAACCAGGGAAATGCATCAGCTCATCATCCCAGAAAGGTCCAACCAGATGACCTCATGCAGCGTGCACGACTCCAACTTCGAACTCCTCGCACGCCTCCCCAGGCCAGGGTGCTTGCCAAGCTGGTCTCCCCTCGAATGGGAGCTCTGCGTCAGCAGAACGAACCACCCAGAGCCATCAGCGCCTCCTCCAAGCCAACTGTGCACCGCTCGCTTCTGGGACTTGCTCCAGTACTTTGGGCTTTTTAGCATTTTCCTGCTCCCGGTCACACGTCTCTGACAAGGACCTGACTCACGAAGGGACGCGCCTCGTGCGCATGAATCCATCTGCCCGACCCATTGCTCATGTGTAGCTAATGACTGCTCGCTGATTTCAGGCTTTGGATGTTTTCCTTGCACCAGCTCCAGCTTCTAGGACTCGAGCCGTTAATATTTCCCCGCATCCCGCCAGCTGCTGTTGCCAGCGGCTGCTGCAGACATTTCAACGCCGGCAGCTGTTTGGCAACGTGCTGCGCTGCTGTGGTTGGGATGAAGGATGCCGACCACACCGGCGGCGAACTTTGGGGTTTGCAGCCTGTGGTTGGGGTGGTGACACCCTAAGCGGTGCTGCCAGCCCCTGACTCGTTGGCAGCCAGATGATTCCTCATGACTGCTCCGCTCAGCGGGGGATGAGCTGTGCCACCTCCAGTCTGAGCACAGGCTGAGGAGAGAGGATGATCTTCAAAGTGATCTGCCTCAAAAAGCACCTTCCCCTCCAGAGCTCTCCCATTGTTTGAAGAACTGCATAGCTCAGAAGAAGATGGTGGCATCACCAGATCCATCTTACAAAGTTGGATTTAGCCTCCTCACAACTTGGAAAGGAGGCCTGTGAGGAGAAGACAGGTGCTTTGAGAAGTGCTGTGTATAAACTAGTGGGTGATGCTTCTTGCCAGGTGTGAGGAAGAACTTGTGGAGCAGAGGTGGGGAAGGGAGATGGCATGAGGTGCCATGACCAAGTGGAGAGAACATGCTCCATTCTTGTTATGTCCAATGTGTTGAGCGGTATCAAATCTGTGTGCTTGCCCCCCTGCTTCAGTTTCCCTTGCTATAAAACTGGGTGCCATAACCTGAGCAGTACGATGACCCCCAGGAAGCAGCACTAGATATAGCAGCTTGCATCTGATAGGTGAGGTAGGAAAGAAATGTGCTGGCCATGGACTGCAGAAGGTCGTGTTCTTCCAAATCTTCTTCTTGGCTGGACCTGCTGATGTCTTCAGGCGTGCTTTGGATACATGACCACTCATTGCAATTTCTCCACAGTCTCCATGAGGAAGGTGAGGAGGTGGTACCTCTGCCCCATACAGGCAAGTGGTGTGTTGTCTCATTGGAGGCACCACCCAGCACAGAGGAGGACAGAGTCCTTCTGTGCATCAATTTAATCATGTAATTAACTACTCTTAAATAATGAAGAGATATCTGGATAGTTCAGTCTAACCTTTCGCACTCGAAGGGCAGTGTTTTATGGACTGTAACACATTTTCCAGCTGGGCCCTACTGCTCTCCTGGTACCACTTTGGACTTCCAGGGACTAATATAATATAATACAACATAATATAATATAACAGAAATCATCTGAATTCCAATCAGTTACACTCTTAAAAAGAAAGTAAGAGATGTGCCACACGAGATGGTAAAAATAACTCCAGCAGCGCAGGAGACGCTTTGCACAGGGCTTTTTTCATGTGATGCCCAAACAATGATGCAATCTGGTGCCTCTTACAGCTTCACTCTATCACACAGACAGCGAGAGAATTGTGCAGAAAACATCCAAAAGTCCTGGGCTGAAATCCCAGTAAAGCCGGTGGCAGGATTTCCTTCCATTTCGGTAGAGCCAGGACATCTCCCCTGAGGATCCCCGCTGGCTCTGCTGGGTTGGGTGTCCATCTCCAACTTCTCCTTCTATGTGATCCATAAAACGGACACAGGAACACCTGTTTTCCTCACAGGGCTGTCGGGCAGTTGAACCCCTCCGTATTTGCACGGTGCATGGGAATCGTTTGCTGAAAGAGTCAAAATAACCTCATTATTGTCTTTATTGCCTGGATCTCTGCCCACGCTCTAAAGGCTGGAAGCGGAAGCTAGCTCTCAATCTGTGTTGTGCCATCAGATGTGAAGTTTGTTGATGATGCCCTGCATCCCCCTCTCCATCCTTGTGCTCTATCACTACAGCATCTAAACTCCTTCTGTAGCAAATTAATATTAATAATGGTGTTTTTTTCCTGGTGGTTCTGGGGTTTCCTCTTTCCAGCCCAGGGCACAGGTGGAGTCTAGCCTGGTGGGATGCCCGGGCCGGAAGGGGCATCGGCATTGTGCTGTGCTAACTGGACAACTCATGGGTCTGGGTTCTGCTGCTCTACATTTTCTGATCTGAAAGCAAAGTCCAGAATCATAGGATCACAGAATCAATCATAGAATCATAGAATCAATCATAGAACCATAGAATCACAGAATCCTTGAATCATAGACTTATAGACTTACAGAATCATACAATGGTTTGGGTTGGAAGGGACCTTTCAAGTTCATTTAGTCCAACCCCCCTGCAGAGAGCAGGGACATCTGTAACCAGAGCAGGTTGCTCAGAGCCCCAGACAATCTCACCTGAGACGTCTCTAGGGATGGAGCATTGACCACCTCTCTGGGCAACCTGGGCCACAGTCTCAACACCCTCAGCATAAAAAATTTCTTCCTTTGATCTAGTCTGAATCTCCCTCTTTCAGTTTAAAACCATCATCCTTTTTTCTGTCCCAACAGGTCCTACTAAAAAGTCTGTCCCCATCTTTCTGACAGGCCCCTTGAAGTCCCGAAAAGCCACCAGAAGGTCTCTGCAGAGCCTTCTCTTCTCCAGGCTGCACAAGCCCCACTCTCCCAGCCTGGCCTCCCAGCAGAGGGTTCCAGCCCTCCCAGCATTGCTGTGGCCTCCTCTAGACCCATTCCAATAGGTTCATGTCCTTCTTGTGCTGAGGACTCCAGGAGCTGGACACAGTACTCCAGTATAAACTCCATGTGTTTATTTTTAGACCCTTTCACTATGCAAGCCCCTATTGCTCTATGTTCCTCTTGGATCTTGGGTTCATATCCTTGAAAAAGCAACAAAACCAGGACTTGGACTGTGTTGGAGAGGTTTTTTCTGGGAAAGGTTCACAGATCTTCACTGCCAAGGGGCTGAGCTGAAATGTGTCTGAAAAAATAATTTCCAGATGGTTCCCCATTGAAACTCAAGGAGGTTGAAAATCCCCTCGAATCAAAGGATGCTGGGAGTGTCCTGCACCCACTCAACTGGACAAGCAAGGGAGAGCTGTTATCTGAACAGCATCTCATGGCCATGTCTTCCTGAAAAGGTAGGAGACATTTCTGATTAAAACCTGAAACAGCTTTTCCTCAGCGAAAGAGAACTGCCGACGCAGCGTCCCTGCCAAACAGACACAACAGGAGAGAGCTCAAAGTTCAAAGAGACAGAATCAGGGGAGAGACTTCTGCTCTCGGATGTGTCACGGGCACTGAGCTGGGTGGTCAAAGCCAGGAAGAAGGTGGCATCACATGTGCATCACCCTGCAACTACGAGTCATGGCTAGGATGGGAAACCAAGGGATGAGTCACAGCCAGCTGCGGGGGAAGGAGACAACAGTAGCGTCCTTTATGCTGGGTCTACATCCCCTTTGCTGTCTAAGGCAGAGGATTTCCATGCTTAGGTTTAAAGCTCGCTCAGCACAACCACCTAGTGAGGTCCTGAAACCTTCTCCCTGGGGATATGAGCTCGAGCATGTGGAGCAGGAGGCTGCAATCCAGCCCTGGTGGGATCTGTCCCAGCCTTACCTCCAGCATCCTGCGTGTCCTCTGGGGTCCCGTGTCCGACCCTCCGAGAGCTTCATCACCGCAGGTGAAACGCGGGTGTTGTTCCCCATCCTGCGCTCGTGCTGGAGCAGCATCCCGCAGCTCACACCGCGAGGGGTCTGCCTGAACACAGCGAACAAAAGGCAACCTCAGAGAGCTGGCGGGCGGACTCCCTGCAAATATTTCCCGGAGAACGTTTGTAAAGCTCCATTAATTGCCGCTTGCCAGGCAAATCCTTGGCTAGGAAGCGCTCAGGTAAGATGCTGCAACCTCGCCCGCTGGCTTTTTGCGCACGGTAATTCCGATCCCGCCCGTTACCGTAGCCTGACCGCTCCGTCTTTGTGCAGCGCAGCGGTGAATGCTGCCAGGAGTTTGTAAGTTCGAATATTATTATCTAACAGGAGCCAAGATTTGGGAGTTCAGCACTCAGGAGTGTCAGAGGAGCCCTAAATGGCCGAATTGTTACTTGTGCTGAAAGAAGCAGGCGTGGTGTTTCCAATTACTCTTCATTTCAGACAACAGCGAGCTGGTTTGGATTATTGGAGCAGTAGCTGGGTAGAGGAACAATATTGAGTAAACGGTGCTGAAAACGGCTCAGTGTAAGGCAACAAATTTTTCTGACATAGACCCAACCTTACTTTGGGATATTGCTGGCAACACAATACTAGGTAGAGCAGAAATCGATCGGCAATAATGTTGCAAATGAGGCAGGGAGCACAAAAATTCCTTTCAGCACCGTAAATAAATCTGTTTGTTCAAACAAGTAGCATTTATGACATGATACGGAGCTCACAAAAGCAGACATTTGGGCAAACAGAGGGAGATCTTGAGCTTATTAAGCCAAGAAACTGGAAAAGAAATAGGCAACTTCTTCTTTTCCTCCCTTTTATCCCATAGAGATAAAATCTTAGAAACAAAATAAAAGCAAAAGGATCTGAGGCTGAAGCATCTTACAGAGACCTGCTCAGAGAAGACGCTCTCTTGGGCATCAAATTATTTTTAGGATACAAATCTACAGTAATATTCTATAGAATTGAGCAGGAAATTATACCTTTCTGTTGAGTTCTTCGATGGTATTAAATCTACGCAATAGATTTTTAGACGTTATTAAAAACTCGGCAAAAATTCAATTATTCTTTGTTTAACTTTACAGCATTTTAAAATAACTTCCATAAAATGGAGGTAAATTTCTATTGACTCCCACTCCTTTCTTTCCTTACCCAGTTCTACGAGATTTTTCCCATAAAGGTGTATTACCTAACATTAAAATTGCTGTTGATTTTCAGTTGTACGTAAGTGGTCTGTCTTTTGACTATTTTAGTCTTTATTAAAAGATACAACTCTATAGTACTAAAAACTTAGCGGCACGACAAACATCTCATCAAACATTCACAGCTGCATATCGAAAGAAAGCTGGAGAGGGACTTTTGACAAGGATATGTAGTGACAGGACCAGGGATAACAGCTTCCAACGGAAAGAGGAGAGATTTAGCTTAGATATAAGGAAGAAGTTCTTCACTCTGAGGGTGGTGAGACACTAGAACAGGTTTCCCAGGGAAGCTGTGGAGCCTCATCCCTGGATGTGTTCAAGGCCAGGCTGGATGGGGCTCTGAGCAACCTGCTCTAGTGGGAGGTGTCCCTGCCCAGGGCAGGGGGGTTGGAACGAGATGATCTTTAAGGTCCCTTCCAACCCAAACCTATTCTATGATATTGAAAGAAAGGCATTGTTAGAATTACTTAAAATCTTTTGAAATTCTAGGCTTTAAACCTTGGAAGATCTGGTATAATCTGGACATTGAGAAACCTAAGGGACAATTCAAAGCACAAACAGGAAAAGGCATTAGAACAAGTAGGAAAGGTTTAAATGTTTGAGACGCAGCAAGGAAACCTTCTAGGAAACTGGTAACCTTAGAGGCCATCAGAGAGGAAAAGGAGCAATTAGGGTGTTACAGAGAAGAGAAATTATTTCTTTGTGTCTGTTTCCAATCCAGAGACTGTCACTCAAATACTTGTTCTGTGCCTGCTCATCGCATGTAATAAATCTGGGAATGTTGTCAAAGAATTCGGCTAAGCCCATCCTTGAACATTTTGCTGGAATAACAGCGTCAGCAAAAGCCCACGTGCTCTTTATAGTACACCAGCAAAAAGTCAGCGTCATGCAAAAACCAGCTTATTCTGCCAGAGGAAGCTCGTTTACGGCAAATGAACAAAAACTACAAGTGTCAACAAAAGATAAGTGTGTGCGATATCTCCGTTAGAGCTGCACGGCCCCTGCCTTCCAGCACAGGTCAGGAAAGACCTCTAGGGTTTAGTAGCTCCTTCCCCGTTCCCGGTCTTTGAGTCTGCCCTGCAGAAGGAATGGGGAGAAGGAGAGCTGGTGTTAGCCCTGAAGGGTGTCCCTTGGTAGTGGTTGTCTGAGAGGCAGGTAAAGAGTGAGGAGCAAGTTTGGAGTCGCAGGAGGAGGTAGACTTCAACACAGGTGAGACATGGACCTGTTGGTGCTCGTCCAGAGTAGGGCTGCAAAAGTGATGTGAGGCTGGAACCCTTCTGCTGTGAGGCCAGGCTGAGAGAGTTGAGGTTGTTCAGCCTGGAGAAGAGAAGGCTCCAGGGAGACCTTCTGGTGGCCTTTCAGGACTTAGAGACCTGTCAGAAAGATGGGGACATCTTTTTAGCAGAGTTTGTTGCAACAGGACGAGGGGTGATGGTTTTGAATGGAAAGAGGGAGATTTAGACCAGATCTAAAGAAGAAATATTTTACACTGAGGATGGTGAGACACTGGCCCAGGTTTCCCAAAGAGGTGGTAGACACCCCATCCCTGGAAACATTCAAGGTCAGGTTGGATGGGGGGGATGAGGGGCTGCTCAGTGCAGGAGGGTTGGACTAGATGACCTTTAAAGGTCCCTTCCCACCTAAACCATTCTATGATGATTCTAGGATTCTACAATTTTATGATTCTACTGGTCAGGTGTCTATGCTGGTGCTACCTGATGGGGCTTGCTGTGGTATGCCTGGTCCTCTTGGTATGGAACTTGCTATGGTATGGTCCTGGTCATCTCCTCGGACGGAGCACACTGTGTCTCGGGTGTCCTTGGCACGGAGGACAGGCTGATAAATGTATCAGTCTTTCTTGGATGCAGATTTAGGATGTGGCCAGGGCTTGTTCATCTTCCTGGACTTAGGAAATGGGGAGCTGGTTTCTCGGTGTGGTCACTGCTACTTTTGTTTTCAGGTACAAGAGCGTCCACAGCTGAGCCTCATTCCATGTGGTGGATGGAGAGAGTCAGGTGTCCATTCAGAGCATATGTCTGTAATCACAGAATGGTTTGGGTCAAAAGGGACCTTAGAGATCACCTAGTTCCAACTCCCATGCCATGGGCAGGGACACCTCCCACTAGAGCAGGTTGCTAGGTAATGCCCAGTCCTTGTACATAAAGGACATTTTCGGATGTTTTCACGCAAACCGCACCAACATTTCCCAAGAAAGAGAAGACAAGTGCCCTGGGCTATGTCCCAGTCGTGGCTCGTACACGCTGACTCTGTTGCCTGGGGCTCTGCTCTGGGACAATCTCAGCTACCGAGCATTTTCTGGTACCTCTGTCTGAGAGCTGGCAACTCCTGCTTATTTAGAAGTCTTATAAGAGCAGAAAAAGAGCTGCTGGAGAAAAAAAGGATGAATTAAACAACAGTAGGTCTTTAGGACCGGTTAAAATATCTCCATGCTGTGTAGCATCAAGCCACTAGGAAATCTATGCCACCTTTGTATTAAAAATCTGTGACAAATCAAAGCACAGGAACACACCTGGAGTTCTTCACAGCAACCACTATGGAAGAACAACCAAGTGACAGCCGTACTGGCTGTAGTCCCTGGCCCCAAGTCCACCTGGCAGCCTCTGACCACTAGGATAAACTCTTACACGCTCCCAAACAGGGACCTTAAAGTCAAACCACCCATCAGGAGGGTTAAGCTCAGGACCATACCCAGACATGATGTGGGAGAGCGTTTGTTAGCCTTGGCCAAAACTATACCAGGGACCACACAAAAAATTTAAGTCTGGGAGGCTCTTGACCCTGTTTCTTGGCCCTGATGGAGCTTTCGGATCAGACCAAGGTCCAACCAGTCGAACAGATGACCTCCAGTGACGCCACCATGCGCATCCACACTCACATGAGGCTGTTTGCAATAAGCCAGTCTTCATCCAGGAGAAATCTGTGACTGTGGGATCTGTCTCATGTCCTGCAGCATTGCACAAAAACAGGAAAGCCATGAAGTCACCGTGGCTGAAAGTAAATTCACGATTAGCTAATGTGTTTTGCTGTACTAGTAACACAGTGATGGCTGGTGCTAATAGCCAAAAATGACCGGTGGTAGTTACACCCTGTGCTTTGCACAGAACAATAAATAAATGAGCCAACAAAAACGCCTTGCATGGGTTGTCTCGTTTCCTTACCAAGGTGCAGGCAGAAGTGCCAGTCCCAAGCTCTTACGGGCAGGACTTGCCATGTTTTAGGCTGAGACTTCCATCATCCTCCGTTCATCGCTGTCCTCAGTGGCTTTCAAAAGTCTTCTCAGCTATGAAGTAACTGTCCCAAGCGAGTGGAGCATAAATAATTGTGCTGGTAAAGGCTCAGATTGTGCCCTGCGTGGTCACTGCCTACAGCAAACGGAGCTGCAGGCACACGCAAAGGACACATTTCCTAAGTGAATGTTGCGTCACACCTCATCTTAGGGATGTCTCGTGCCCCCCAGCACTGCTGCTGAGTGTCTGGGGAGGGTAGAGATGTGGAGTTGAGCTCCTTCAAGGTGCACCATGTCCCTCCACCAAGAACAGCACGATGAGGTCCCTTCTCTTTCCACAGAGCAGAGTCTACAACGGAGAAGAGCAGCAAGGACCTGCTAAATCTTTTCCTTGCCTGTTTCCAGACACAGAGCACTTCCCAGAGGAGCTAAGGCAGAACGTGGCCCAACGTGAATGATGTGGCTTTTGGCTCGCCCTTTTCACCTGTGACTCTCAAAGCATTTGGCAAGGCACTCCCCTCGCTTTCCCGTAATTGCGATAATCTAAGCGATGCGCGTAACGATTCAGAGTTTTTGTAATTACATACCTTTGTCCAAAGGACACGGCACGAACCCGTCTATCTGCAACACAAATTAATGTCCCCTCATTAAGGTTGCGGCCACGAGTTAATTGCACAGCAAGAAAACGCAGAAGGCTTCAGATGCTGTCCCAAGAAATTGTTGCTGTCATTCATCCAGTCAGGCAGGATGTGATGATCGGTATCAGTTACTCTGCAACTGACCTGGCATCGGTCTCCTGTGATTTAAGGTCCCGTAGACTCACGGGAACTCGCCCGCAGAAGTGAGTTCTCCTAAGGACAAGCAGAGTCTCCTCTTGGAAATGTAGCATTTCTTGTGAATCCTCGAATTCCTTTGAATTGGAGGGAGGAGTTTTTTTCCACTAGGGAGCTGACTGCTTGTGAATCAGCCTTCTGAAGAAAAATTAAATTTACTGATAATTTAATGTTTAGTTAATGCGCAGGATGATCTTTTGGTAATGCTGTGATGCAAGCTCGATGTGTTCAGGTTATAAACCCTGAGCAAATAAAAGGAGAAAGAAGAATGGCTTCAGAAAAGTTCCGTCGGGCTATAAGTCAGAGGCTGTTCCACAACATTTTATCTCTGAAATGTCATGTTGTACTGGCCTCAAAGCAAGAAGAACAGACGGTTCATCTAATACAATTATTTTAGGAACCTTTCATCATAAACAGCGTGCATGCCAAAATGAAAACGTATCATGGGAAAGCATTTCTCATTGAAGCCTCAGTCTCCTCCCTGATGTTTATTCTGTGTCATGGAGAACACTAAGGGGCCAAATACACCCTGGGTGAAAAACACTGGCATCGGTTCTTGCAACACAAATCTGGCGGGGGCTCAGGATGTGACAGCCGAAGGAGGCTGAAGTCTCCTACCAACAAACCAGTTGATGCCTAGTGCTGGAGAGTGAGGAAAGGGGACGATGAAGAGAAATACGAAGTGTCCCAAGGAGGCTCGCTCCCTTCCGCAGCCGCTGGCCGGCATCCTGGATCCCTGACACGGCAGCAAAGCGACGTCCCAAGTGCCTGCAAGGTGTGGTAGCAGCAACGTCCACTCTTGCATTGATATAAATCATAGAATGGTTTGGCTTGGAAGGCACCTTAAATATCAGTTTGTTCAAAATCCCAGCACAGTGGTGATTTGTACCTTACTGCAACAGCTCTTTAAATAACAGAATCATAGAATGGCTTGAGTTGGAAGGGACCTAGAGTATCTCATTCCAACCCCCCTGCCATGGGCAGGGACACCTCCCACTAGATCAAGGTGCTCAGAGCCTCATCCAGACTGGTCTTAAACACTTCCGAGGATGAGGAGTCCACAGCTTCTCTGGGCAACCCGTTTGAGTGTCTCACCACCCTCAGAGTGAAGAACTTCTTCCTAGTGTTTAATCGAAATCTACTTTGCTCTAGTTTATGCCGTCCTGGGTGGCAAATTGATCTCTTCCCCATCTTCAAGAACACTACAAACTTTTTCCTGCAAAGAAAGCTTTCAGCGCTGTTAGTTGAGTTGGGGTTGCTGCGAAATTCTCTGCTTATTCTCAGCACGTTCCCATTTAGTTGATAATTTGGGCTGTTTCATCGCTCCCACATTCTGGGCCGTTCCCTTCTGTCCTGCAAACATGATCTATACTTCTAACAACAGTGACATTGCACTTTGCTGTATTTAAATTCATCTTATTTCTTCGCCGCTCTCCTGCCATGGGTCTGGTACGACCGACTTTCACGTCATCTGCAAGTTTATCAGTGATGATTTTTATCATTTCCTCTGGGTCAATCCTAAAGGCACTGAGCAATCCAGGGTCCAAAATAAATAAATGGAAGACTTCAGTATCTCTAGTATAATTGAATTCCAAATTACATTATAAGATCTCTCGCTGAAATAGTTTTTTAATCCATTTAGTACAGCAGATTAGGTTTTGTACTATTTTTCTTTAATTGGGACTGTGTTCAGGAGCTGTTCAATAACTTGCAGAAATCTAAATAATTTATAACAGCCTTATCTTTATTAGCCAAACTTACATTCTCATTAAAAAAACATTCATTTGTTTGACATGACAGGCTTTCCATAAAACTGCTCAGGCATATCAATCAGGTTAGCATTCTTTAATTCATTCCTAATCAGAGCCAATATCAGATTTTCTTTGATACTGTTTGGGATCAGTGTTAAACCAATGAATTCATAATTACCTGGGATTTTCCTATTACATGAACGAGAGTCTTCTGGATTCTGCACAGAGTACTCTTAGAAATGTACGGCCACAGAACCAACACGCTCGGGCAGTCTGGTGATTTTGTTGGCCATCAGCTGGAACGTGCAGCACAGCGATACAACCAGCCCCGACCCATCCGTGCAGGAACCCAGAATCACAACCTGTGGAGGGAAAGACCTCCAAGGATTTCCAGACTCCCCTCTCACAGCAGGACTGACGTCACCCTTCAGTTCGATGGCCGAGAACCTTGCCCAGTTGAGTTTTGCAGGGATGGAGACCCCAAAAGCTGTCTGGGCTCCTGTTCCAATAGTCGATCTCCTTCATTGCATTTTTTTTTTTCCCCTGATGAGGAACAGACTGCTCAGGTACCGAGAGCTTCTTATTTACTGTTCTCTGCCAAAATTGAAGTGGACATCTGCGTTCACCTGGCTATAAACATCACCTAAGTCCTTATATGTGCTCAGAGGAGAGTGCTAGTGCACCTGGAGAGCCTCTGGAAAGTCTTGAACAAGAGGCACTTATGTCAAGTTAATGACAAAGAAGAAGTAGGTGGATGTAGGTGGAACTGCAGCTCTGCTGCTTATGGGACCTTGCAGGTTCATGTTCCTCCTTGTTTAGAGATGTAATCATTTTATGAAGAACAGTGACCCGAAGAGCTAGGAACTTAATTTAATACCTTTCATATGGGCCTGGGGTTTATTGCCTTATTTACTAAAAGATAGCAACAGAACTTTTGGTGGAAAAAAATTGCTATCAGTGTGCTGGACACTCTAAATCTCAAAGGGTAAAGGGATGTTTCAGTGCTTGGTAGAATCAGATCTCTTATTTGCCTTTCCTAAATGCCTGCTCTGCCTCCCACCGAGCTGGAGACGGGTGGCCTCAGCATGCAGGTGACCTCTGGAATGTTTACAGGAACCACTGTATTAATCCACTCCCCTGAAAAGAGTTTGAATAAAACCTCCTAGCTACATCTCAAATCTAGGCACTGGGGACAGGAGGGAAGGAGGTAAGAATACGAAACGTGTCCTTTTTCATCCTTCTGTCTGGGAGTAAAACTCAGGACTGGCATATTGCAGAAGGGAGGATGGACAGATTGATTATTAATTAGATCTGCAATAATAGAGCAAAATAAATAATGGTTTCCTATCGGGGAAATGACCCAAGTGTGCTCTGTTTAAGAGGGAGGGCAGAATAACTGCCTTGCAAAGCCAGCAGAAGGGCTTTAAACTCTGTTTGGAGGAGGCTGGCAGCAAAAGTTCAAATGATGAAGCAAAGTTCCTGTGGGACGAGGAAATTGTTGTTGCTCTCTGAGATTAGACTCCGGCTAACGGGGAGGAGGTTGCTCAGAATAGAAAGGTGGAGGTTAATTAAGTTGAAAGAGACAACAAAATGATGGAGCATCTTCTTCTGAAGAAGGGAAGGAGTGAGGGAAGCAGAAAAAGGAGAACGGACGTTAAGCTGTACAAAGACTGGCAATAAGACTAGGAAAATGACATCTGTAAAAGAATAGCGTGACTATGGAGGATTAAAATGAGAAAGGCCAGGGACAAAATGAGTGTGAGCTAGGAAGGGATATAGAGCGTGATAAAAGAATGCTCTGCAAAGGTATTAGAAATGAGAGGAAGGCAATGGAAATGATACAGAACTGAATTAACAGCAAATGGAAGAACAGAAATAACAACAGAGAAAAATCTGGACCGTTCATTACATTTTATGCTTTAGCCACGGAGGGAAAAAAAAAAAAAAAAAAGAATTGATACTTACCAGAACTGTTTTTACCAAGGGGGTAAAACAATCCAAAATAGCAAAAGAAATAGTTAAAATCATTCAAAGAAGTTAGAGAAATTCAAGTTAGCAGGACTGGATGAAGTTCCCTCTAGAGCACTTCAGGCACTAGCCAGAGCAATCTCTGACTCATTAGTAATTATCTGGGAGAGCTCATGGAGAGCAGGGGAGATCCCAGAGGAGGAGAGAAGGGCAAACACAGCGCCCGTCTTTAAGGAAGGGGAAGAAGGACTTAGGGAATTACACAGCAGCGAGTTTAGCAGGTAATGCAGAAAAATAATACAATAAACCGTTAAACAATCAGTCATTAAGCCCTCGACTGATAATAGAAATATACAATCCACCAGATTGGATTTCTCAGAAATGAGTGATGTTAGAACCCTCTAATTTCCATGTTTGAACCCAACAAGTGTGTTGTAGAAAAAGGGAGAGGGAGTATATGTCATATTTTGAAATGAGCAGGGTTTTTAACACCGTTTCACATGACGTTCCCATAAGCTGACCGGGAACTATGATCTCTGTGAAATCATCTTAAAACATACTTGACAGAAAAAAAAACTGTATTCACACAAGAATTACTAATTCCTTTCCTTTGGATTCAGAGGGCT
The DNA here is from genome assembly GCA_013396935.1 of Baryphthengus martii. Classification (NCBI taxonomy): domain Eukaryota; kingdom Metazoa; phylum Chordata; class Aves; order Coraciiformes; family Momotidae; genus Baryphthengus; species Baryphthengus martii. The sequence goes on along the minus strand of VWZK01006473.1, from coordinate 11,650 downwards.
TTCCAAACGGGGTCCCACAGGGTTCGCTCCTGGACTCAATTCTAGTATTTTCATTAGTTATTTGGATGACAAAATGAAAATATATTATTACTCCAGAGGACGTGTTCCAAAATGTTGCTGGGAAATGGGAGCAATAGTATAAAATCAACCAGCTTTATTTTAGTAAGGTCATAAGCAACGGAATATGTGAATGCAAAGCGGCAAATCAGTGGCTGAGCAGCTAGTCGAAGGAAGAAGAGCCATGAAGGAGGCACTGCCCAGTGTACAGCTGCTGCAGAAAAAGCCAAATCTTATTCTGGGATATAGGAACAGGAGTGTAGAAAGTGAAACATCAGGAGCAATTATGCCACTCTAACGAGGCTTTGGTTGGAATATCAGGTGTGGGGTTGGATACTGTGCCAGAAGAAAGTAGAAGAAAGATGGAGATAAATTGTAGAGGGGCTAGAGGAAAGCAACAAGGATTATAAATGGTTCAAAAAACTTGGAGGATTTTCTCTGCTTTTTCAAGAAGGGAAAAAAATAAAATATGTGAGAATATGAAAACTACCTTCTGAGACAGAGGAGACTTACAAAAAAGATATTGACAGTTTTCTGGGTACAGCAGAATGAAATTGGTTTGATTTCCTGCAAAGTTTGCTGTTGTTGGATATCTGGGAAAGAAAACCCCACAAATCAAACCTAAAAGCTTTCTAATTCAAAGCAAATTTCTCTGAATGAAAATTAACATTTCTAAATTAATTCCTAAGCCTTCCTCTCTGGAAGTTGACGAGCCGCTCTCAGGGACGGTTGGGTTCTGCTCAGGACACCGAGCAGGATTCTCTGTCTCTCTCCTGCTCTCCTTTTCCAGGACTGTCCTCTCCAGGTGTGCCGATGCTTCCACCTTCTTTGTGCCCGCCCAGAACGTAAATTATCGATGCAAACTTGTGTTTGGGTTTTAGGGTGGCTTCAAACACACTGTCGGCATTAATTAACGACCCAACAAGTCGAGGAAGGCAGTGATAGCAAACGAAGCACGAAGCTTTCCCCGGACCAATAACAAAATCAATCCTTCCTTCTGTGTTTTGCAGAGTTTGACCAATTTATGTAGCGATGTAGCTCTACACAAGCAGAACGAAGAGCTTCCTTTTCTGCAGATCTCCCCCACAGACGTGCAGTTGACAGGAGGTCAACTGCTGCTGGTCCTCACTTCCAAGGACTAGAAAAATTAGTGAGCGTGCTGGAGAGCAAAGCAGTTGTGCGCAAACACAAGCGGCGTGGCTGGGAAACAGAGCGCGTCTCGGTTTTTTCGCAACAAGGAACTCCTAATTTGCAAACAAAGGAATAAGTTTGCCAGGAGTATTGTTCAAGAAGGGGCAGGTGATGAAGGAAAAGAAGAAGGGAGTTCACAGGCTGTCTGGAAGGAATATAATTTCTCTGAACTCCAGGATGATTATGAAACAATCTGCAGGATATCTCTGGGTTGAAATAAAGGAAGAGAGAAATAAAAAAAAAACCAGAGACAGCCTCATGGTAGAGTCCATGGTACAACAACTAATGAAAAAAGGAGACTGAGGAAGGGTTTTTAAAAAAAAATAAAGGGGTCAGGCAATGAACAAGTGCTGGTGGACCTGAAGGAAAATGATATACCAAGGTCAAGGGCACTGTGAATTTTAAAGTGAGAAGGAAGAGAAAAAGGAGAAGAGGAAGGAATTTGAGACTCAGTTGGTCAGCGTAGTCCTTAGGGTCTTTGGGAATTTTCTGCTACTCTGAAGGTGTTACCTGCTCCCTTCTTAGACTAGCACCAAATTCTGACTGATGAGATGGCATCGACAGGTTTCTGTGGGCATTGTATGGGTCTGGAGAGAGGACAATGTCTATCGATACCTTTGGAGAGTGCTGGTCAGCTCTAAACAGTCTTGACAGGCAGCATGGAGAGTCATAGAATTGTTGAATACCAGGCTGGGAGGGACTTCAAGGATCATCTTTCTTGGCAAAAGCACAGTCTAGCACCCCATGCAGCTGAATCTCAAAACTGTCCAATTTTGGGGACTCAATCATTTCACTGGAGAGATTATTCCAAAGGCTGATTGTCCTTGTGGAAAATATCCCTCTTTTGTCCAGCTGGAATGTGCCCAGCAGTAACTTGTATCCATCATTACCCCTCGACTTTTCCATGTGACTCCCTGTACACAGGGAGTCTCCAGCTTCTTCGTAGCCTCCCTTTAAATACTGGAACATGGTGACAAGGTCTCCTCTGAGCCTTCTTTTCTCCAGGCTGAACAAACCCAGTTCTCTCAGCCTTTCCTCACATGGCAGCTTCCCAGTCCTTGGATCATCCTGGTGGCCCTTCTCTGGACCCTCTCCAGCTTGTCCACGTGTTTTTTGTTTAGCGGGGGACCAAAACTGAACGCAGTGCTCCAGGGGTGGCCTGACCAGTGCTGAGCAGGGTGGGATAATGTCTCTTAATCTCTGCAGGTGATGCCCTTGTTGATGCACCCAGCATCCTGTTGGCTTCCTCTGCCACTGAGTCACTAGGACCTATGAATTTGTTGCTGTATTTCACCTTGAATATTTACCGAAGGCACGACACCAAAGTTTTTCAACTTAAAAATCATTTTACAGAACTTGTTTGATGCTCACAGCATCCCCAATAGGCAAATAAATCATTCTCATTCTCAAAAGGATGAAACAGAAGCAAAGAGTTCAATAATTTATATCTGGCAAATTTTGATAAGACTTAAAGGTGAGACCCAATTCGTTCATCAGAGAAATGAGGTGTAAAATCAATGTTCGTACGGTCTCTGCACCGCTCCGCTTGGCCGCCTGCAGGACGCTGGGCTGGCTGTAGCGAGCGCGCTTCACATGTCGCTGAAAAGGTGCATGAGGAAGTGATCAGAGAGGGTAGGATGTGGTTAAAGCCTCGGTTTGCAAACTGGAGCTAATGTGAGGGAAGCCAATTATGTCTCACATCTATTAAGGCCTCCAGCAACCACCTCCTGCTAAGAAGAAGGAGCAGCACAGAAGGAATTGTGACTTCCTGAGTCCCAGTAGCTCCTGGAGCTGTTCCTGTTAATATTCAATTATGTGCTGCCCTGGACTTAGAGCGCTGAACTACATCTCACTCCAGCCCCGAGGCTCAGCTGCAACGAACGCAGCTGCAGGAGGCCGAGCCACAGAGAGAAACAACCCCCAAAACAGGGTTATCGCACCTCCAGTCGCCTGTGCGGAACCGGCACGTAGGAGGAACCTTGCTGTCCATCCCCTGCCTTCTCCATCTCCCTTCTCCAGGCTGCGTGGCTTTGGGAAAGAAGCTACAGGTAGGAGCTGGTTATATTGTGAGCTGTCAGCAGGGTCATCGGACTCTTTCCCCACCTCGTGTTTCATCCTGAATGTGCCAACTGACCATATAATGATCTCCACGTGCTTCCCCTCCATCGCACACCGTGCAGCTTCTGTTGTGGCTTTTCCCTCATCTCATCCCCTAACTCCAAGCATCTCCCATCGTTGTTGACCCATCTACCCTCTGATAAACCCCTTCCATTTCCAGATCATGGTATTAACTTGACATTTGCAAAAGGTCACCGTGTTTGCTCTGCCTGAGACTTCTATCGCTCACTCTTCAGTCTTTTTGCTTTGTAAGCCCTTCAAGGCAGAGGTTATCTCCTAGGGTATGACTCTATAGCGTCCAGGAAAACAAGGTCCCTGATCTCAGTTGGTGTCTAGCCGCTCTAACAGAGACAATAATGTGCTCCTTGATAGAGAAGCTGGCTCCAATTTTATAGATTACTCATCAGAGGTTAATGAATCTTAACTTATATGTAGAAGTCTTCCTCTCAGAAGAGGTCCATACGCAGCATCTCATGATAGAACAACTATCACCTCAGTTGCAAAGAGTACCGGTCGGTGCCAGATCACTCCTATGTTTCCAGGAGTCCATCCGGGCCGTGCAATATTGCTGGAGCAGATGCCATCTGTGACTGCTGCAGGAACAAACGAGGGACATAAGGGAGGTGACACAAAATGCATATTTTGTGCACCCAGTTTATGCATATGAAGGGGCGGCTTTTTTTAGCTTGCCGTTTGTCACGCTGAAGCTGTTTGTTGAATCCAACTAATTGTAATTGAGATGAGAGCGTTGAGTTACGCTCGGCATCAGGGTCTCTGCCCTGCAGCGGCTGGTCCAAGCTGGTAGAGAAAGGACATAATTCATAGAATGGTTTGGGTTGGAAGGGACTTTGAAGATCATCTCATTCCAACCCCCCTGCCACAGGCAGGGCCACCGCCCACTAGACCAGATTACTCAGGTCCCCATCCAACCTGCCCTTGAACACTTCCAGGGAGGGGGCAGCCTCAGCTTCCCTGGGCAACCTGTTCCAGTGTCTCACCACCCATACCGTGAAGAATTTCTTCCTGACATCCAGTCTAAACCTACCCTCTTCCACCTTGAAACTATTACCACTTGTCCTATTACCACAAGCCCTTGCAAACAGTCCCTCCCCAGCTTCTTGTAGGCTCCTTTCAGATACTGGAAGGCCGCTACGAGGTCTCCCCAGAGCCTCCTCTCCTCCAAGCTGAACAGACCCAACTTCCTCAGCCTGTCCTTATAGGAGAGGTGCTCCGGCCCTCCCATCATCCTCGTGGCCTCCTCTGGTCCCATTCCAACAGTTCAATATCTTTCTGGTGTTGGGGGCTCCAGAATTGTACACATTACTCCAGGTGGAGTCTCATGAGAGCAGAATAGAGGGGGAGAATCGCCTCCCTCGACCTACTGGTCACACTCCTTTTTATGCAGCCCAGGATGCAGTTGGAAAATTAAGCCTTTGCCCACAGGCAAGAATGGGTCTGATTCTGTCCTCTGGTCTTGACCTGGCCATCATCGCTGGGTTTGCCTCCCAGCACATGTTGAGGCAGAGAAGCAGGGCTCAGTGAGGCAGTCGGAAGGGCACCAGCCTAGGTAGGAACTTGGCACGTTTCCTTTCTGCCCATGAGGAGACGCCCCAGGCTCGGCTCTTCCAAAGCAGAAGCCAACGCTGAGCCTCAGCTACAGCGAGGCTGTGCCAGAAAGGAAGGTGCGAGACCAGGGCCATAGGACTCAGGAGGCTCAAGTCTGTGGATAAGGCTGCTCTTCCCTTGGTGGTGAAAGTATCTCAGCGGCAACGCATCTGCTGACCATGTTTGGAAGAAGTGCAGGTGGGGGATCTTTGCCTACAGCTTTAGTGCCAAGACCAACACAGCACTAGGCTGACAAGTTGTGCTGGGTCTGAGAACAGCCCGACGTGGCTCCTCCACCATGGTTTGCTTTGGGAGCAACACAAAAGCTACGTTGTTCCCCAAAACCACATTGAGGCATTCCCAGGTAGTAACTTTTCCTTTGCAGATGTTGATATTCCTTAAACTCCTCTGTTGTTTTGCTTGGCAAACAACTTACAGAATTATAGTTCTGGTTGGAAGAGACCTTCAAGATCGTCAAGTTCAACTGTTAACCCAGCACTGCCAGGTCACCATTGGCTTGTTCTCTGAACTATCCTGGTTGCTCTGCTTCTCCAAGATGTCCTTCATCTGCCAGTGAAAACTACATTAGGCAGGATATGGCGGTGCTGTAGCTCAGCGTAGCTACAGGTAGATTAGTTGGCTGGTACGTATGGGTTGGGTGGCTGGAAGGTGGCTGCCAGCCCTCATATGTTATGGTTACCTTCTGTTTCTACTTCTGACCCAGGTCTCTCCCTCCTTCCCATGATCAATTTGCAATATTGTAACTGTCTTTAAAATACCTCCTTTCTCCCAAAATCATCTGAAAGTCGTTCATGGGTTCAGAAGCTTTTGGGAGGGGAGGGTGGACACGTATGCGAAGAGAAAAGCAGCTCAGCAGAACCTTTACTTCCTTAGGGAGGCAGCCTGTAGAAACAGAAGCATTTATTCTCATCTGTTGCTGAGCTGACGACCCACACAAGTAACAGGGAAAAGCGAGAAAGCAGCCGACTGCAGATTGGGAAGAGGGAAAATGACTCAGCAAGCTTGGCACCAATCTGGAGAAAACGCAGGTACATTATAACCTTGCTGGAGCATCAGTCTGGTCCGTGACGTGACGTAGGAGCAGCAGCTAGTGCAGGTATTTGCATCCGATGGAAATGTTCCTTCTGATAACTGATTTAGCTCTGCTCTTGCAAATTGTTATATACAGGAACTGAGCAGGTGAGAGGCTGTCTTTCTATTTGCCCACAAGAGAGAGGAAAAGTTCAATGAAAACCTCCCATCGCTTTTTAAATATCTGTGTTTTCTTTGTTTTTTTTTTCTGCTAGTAGTTGACAAATAGCTGCTGAATTATAGTTTTATGTTTTGTTCATGTCATTTTTCTAAGATCAGTATTTCCTGCTACATCACCTTAGAAACTCGATCAACAAACACTCTGCGCTACACATAAACAAAGCTTTATTTTACTCTATTTTTGACAGCAGCCAGAGTTTTGGAAACCAGAACATTTCAGGTTCTCTGGGCTATTTGCCTCAATTTCACAGTTTGGTTTTGTTTTTGAGGGCCTGTCAGTATTGTTTATACCTAGATCTGTTTGAGCAGTAATGTTTTCGTGTGAGTGGCAAAGAAAATATATTACTGCAAATTGCTTTTTAGAATCAGGCTTTCTTCTGTCGAGAGTCTAAACGAAACTGCACTTTCTAACACATGGGAACTAAAGAGTGAAATGAATTAGAGAAGTGAAAGGAGAAGATTCAGTTTCAGTAACAAAAATGAACAAAAAAGAAGTAAAGACAACGTTGACAAGTAAGCAGGACCAGCTCCAAACCTCGAGCTCTAATAAAAGCCAGGAGTGTTATTTCTAACAGAGGAACTGAAGAACTCTGCCGGGCCCTTTAACCATTTCCGTGTGGAATAGCATTGGATCTTGTCCCGATCCCACGACAAGGGTCTCTGGATTTTTTTTTTTAGTATTATTGGGGAAAAATAGGGCTGGAGCCCTATAAAGTTTTCTTACTTGCTCTCACAAGATGAGCATTTCCCAGGTAGTTGCTGTGAAAACACAAACTAATCCAACAGCAAACGAGGGATTTTATTTGGCAGTTTCGAAAACCTGCACGTTGAGCCTCCTGTGATCTGCCACGCCACAAAGTCAGAGCCCATCAGTTAGGGATTAATTTTAAGGCAGATGTTAAAACCTATCACATGACGAAGGATTTTTCTATATGTGCACTTCAATGGGACGCTTCAAACCCTGCGCGCGCGCGTGTGTACGCACGTGTGTGCGCACGCCGGGCTTTGTTTAAGCCTTTTTCATTCATAGGCAGACACAGCCTGAGGCTGCCTCGGGCCTTTCCAAAGAACATTAACTTGGGAGGGCAGAGAGGGAGGAGAGTCATCTTTAAACTTCACATTTTTGAAAATAAGTTTTTGAAGGAAACAGGCTCATGTGGAAGGAGCTGTAAAGGTTTTATAACTAACAGCATTATTTAAGAGGAGGCAGAATCCCTGCTCTTTCTTAGCACAAGACCTCCTTGCGAGAATTTAAAGCAAGTTTGGAAGAAAATGCCCTTTTTTACAGAAACGCATCATTTTGCTTTTCTGCTCGGCCGTCACCTAAAGCGCCTTTGGCTCAACAAAACGAAATAAAGCTGTGCGATGACGCGCTGGCACTGCTGCTGCCGCCACTCTGCCTCCTGCAAACCTCCCAACGTCGTGCACCGATCTCCCCGACAGAGCCCAGGAAGGGAGCGACGCCTTCTCCTTCCAGCCTAAAGCCTGCGCCGGGCAAACTTACCCTTCGGCTTTGTAAAGCACGGCTGGGGTTCGCAGCGAGCGGCTCTGCCTGAGGTGCCGTTTCCGAGGCTCGGCGTGGCGAGGTAACTCTCTTCCCCATGACACAGCAGAACGGCAGCAGGAGAAGCAGCAGCAGCAGCGTAGAACAGATCGGTTCTGGCAGTACTCCTAGAAGACGACTTTCTATCTCAGCTCCAGGCTCTTTCTCCTTTAAGGATGATCTGGGGAAGAGAATAGGGAATAAAAAGAGGCTTAATGAGGTAGGGAAATAAGGCCCAGGGAGATGGAAAGCGAGGCACACTAGGGCTAGACTCTACGGCAGGGGGACAGCCTGGATAAAATGGCAGAATGGAACCCGGAGGGAGAAATCTTCTTAAAACTGGATGGGAAAGGAGAGAGAAACAAAAATGAAGTGTAAAGTGGATAGAGGGAGGACTCTGGGAAGAAGGAAGGAAAGGAGGATGAACTGTTGCTCATTCAGTTAACCCCTTTCTGCTAAAATCATTAATTTCCACGAAATGCCTGAAAATATTGAAAAATAATAGTAGAGGTGTCTGAAACAAAGATCTGTTACAGCTCATCGCACAGGCGCTGGGAAACGAGTGGGGTAGAGCACAGGTACTTCAACTCCAAAACCGTTAATGGTGGAGTGAAGGGAGGATGTGTGACAGGCATCAGTGTCAACCCCGCAGGTGGGTAAAAGGTTGTTGATGAGACTCCCTTCAAAAAAAACTCCATGGGACACTCAAGAAATTAAACTCCAAACTTAAAATCTATTGCATCTGTGGGTCATGCTTTAATCTGTCGAGGGGCTGCAATTTCCCGTGGAAGGAAAAAGGAAGGAATGAAGGTGGGACGCTTTTCCTCCTTCAGTTTTTAACAGCAAATCCATCGCCCCTTGAACCCTGCATTTGACCACCAACACTGATACGGTGCCACCGGTTCGGGCGCAGAATTCGGGGAGCTGCCGCGGGAACCGTGCGCTGCCTTCCACAGAGAAAACCCCAAGAGCCCCCTGTGCATCATCAGCCGGGCAGAGGTGGGGCCGCGGAGCCGGTGGGCTTTAGTTCCCTCATCCCAAATCCTGGGGGCAGAGAGGAGAGCTGGGATAAAAAAAAAACCACTTCAGCACCGGAGGCAGAACAGCAGCCTGAGGAACGCGGCGCTGCCCGCCCGGCCTGCCCGCACCCCCGGCCGCAGGCAGGAGCCCGGGGACCGGTGGCGAGGAGAACCCGAGTCTCTTCAAATGACGAAAAATGTCTTCGCCTTTCTTTTTCCTTTCGGTTAAGGGGTGGCTGTTTGTATACGCGGCTCGTGTTATTGCAGTGGCAAGTGTAACATGCCTAGAAACGGCTCCTTCCAGCTTCTCTGTACTACAACCTGCTGGAGAAAACCGACGGTATTACAGGTCGGGCCGGTAAATCATTTCCCTACCAACGGGAAGAGTTAAAAACCACGACCGCGACCACCGCATCAGCCCCGCACAGCCGCGCCGACGGCATCGCTCACATCTCGGCCGATACAAATTAAGTTTTTTGTTTCTTTAAGTGGGTTTGGGTTTTGTTTGTTTGTTTATTTGTGTTCGGGTGGTTTGTTTTGGGTTTTTTTTTGCTGCCTCTTCAAACACCGGAGACCCCCCCGGTACCGCAGACGAGCAGCGGTTCCCGCAACCCCCCAGAAGCGGAGTCCGTCCCCGCTCTGGCCGGGAGCTTTTCGAGCCGTCACTTCCCTTCGCCATCAGCA